>OY856410.1:1052336834-1052559334 GCA_963693085.1 Alisma plantago-aquatica
GGAGAAAAAAATGGTGTGTTTCAGTTGAGACCCACACAAACAACCAAATTTGGAGCTATTCTAGCATTAAATTTGGTGTGTATTGGGGCACTTATGGATATGCTAGGATAAAGGGGATGTGTTGATGATTTTGGGTGTTTTGACTAGGTTTTTGGGGCAAGTATTAGTGGAGTTGGTTTGTCCTCTAGTTGAGATGTTGCAAGACCTATGTGAATACTTTATTCAACAAAAGTTGTTTTCATTTATTGTCATTGACAATACATATACTTTGGACTAAATGTTCACATTTTGAGAATTCCTATCGAGTCCTATCGAGTTCATGGGTGTGACCATGATCATAGCAAGGAATAGGATTGTTAATATGTGGACTTGTGATTTTTTATTGTGCAACATTGTTTTGAGTCATTTTATATGGTTGATCATATGCTTAATTAAAGGAATCATTATATGTGGATTAATGAATGATGCATAAAATACATTTCAATTTCTAACGTTCCTCAAGATGTACATGTTTATGTGACCTCTAGTTCTCGTAAGGCCATATTAGGTAATTTTAGGTTATGCCTATTGTTCAAGATTAAATTTGTTGTTATTTCATATTGTTGTGGCTTGTTTCTCTATCAATTGACTGATGGTTATCTTATTTCATGCAAGTGGATCGGTGTTCCTGAATACAAGTATAAATGTAAATAATTTCTTATATTTAGGCAAACCAAAAGGGTTGACAAAACCTTTGTCCCTCTAAATATTAGGTTTGAGGAATGGTTGGTGGATCCATGCACAACGAGGGGTGAAGTCTTGTGATCAACCATATATTATTTTTATATTGTGCAACATTGTATGTGGACTTGTGATTTTATATTGTGCAACATTGTATGTAGACCAACACTTACCTAGATTTTTTTTATAGTGCTTATATTGACAATGCTTAGATTGTATGTCATGTGAGACAACTATCAAATGTATGTGACTCATCCCAATATTGTTTTTATGCTTTTTCTTGTATGTTTAGATGCCTCTTATGAGTTCTTGAAAGAGCTTATCATCTCTCTTGGGATTGGGTATTGTGTGGCCTACTATCATTAGGATTTTATTTGGAAATTTGGGAACCATATGATAGAGTATGGCATCTTGGAGGATTTATTGTCATAATGGAGGGAGAACCTATTAGTTAACTAGGTTGATACATGAGTTGTGAGTTTTCTTGCACTAAACAATTGTTTCCCTCATCCATAATGTACCAACATGGTTCAGGTGTCTCACCATAGTGAAGTCACATAAATCGTATTGGTCAAACTTACTGGTGAGGTGCAAATATGATGGACAAATGGATAGGTATATCACCTCCCGATATGTAAAGTTGAGGCATGAGTTTATGTTTTGTACAATTTGATGTTGGAATTTTTCTCAATGACTTCCATGAAATCCTTGTTATATAAAAATGAATGTGTCATTAATTATTTGTGTATATTGAATATGGTTGAATAATTATTGTAACATGGTAGGTTGTGTATATGATATGTTAAATTAGGACATTGTGATTCATAATCCTGAATGTGACGAATCAAGATTCTTGAATACTTTTGACGTAGCCTTTCCAAAGAGTAGGGATACACTAGTGGTAGTATGGTGTTGATGGGGGGTTATTGAATGGTGGAGGGTGATTGTGTGTTAGATTTTCATCTCTATGCAAGGGGACCCATTCCCATGTATGAAATGGACCAATCAATAATTCTAGCGTGATAAGAATTTTAATGGCATATATCTCACTATTAGTAGTTAAGCCACTCTCGCCAAAGTGTTCCCATATGTATCACTATCCTTAGTGGGAAAGTAAGGCTTGTTGTCCCACTGGTTCTTGAACATATATGTATCTATATGTAGTGGAATACCCCTGAGTCTCATGACAGTTGAATTTATTGTTTAACTCATATTGTCACAGTTGCATGTCATAACTACCTGACGAAGCCATGTTTTGGTTTATATTCAATATGCTCATTTACTTGGTCATGTCAGAACCATCTAATGAAGTCGTGTTGTGGTTTATATTCAGTATGCTCATTTACTTAGTCAAAAGATTCAATAATTCATGACACTAGCAACATTATACTAATTATGTTGAAGTGCTCTTAGTGGTATTTGTTGCATGTTTTGGTAGTTTTTGTTTACCACTTATAATTTAAAGTCAAACTAAAGATCCAAAACCTTTCATGACATCTAGAGGAGTCCACGATTGACTCAGTTCAACCAAATGAATTCAAAGTTATACAAAAGCTTATAATTCTAAAAGATACCAAAGAATGGAGTTCAAGTCAAAGATGAATCCGTCCTACACACAACATGCATGTTATACCTTCACCATGTCCATGGTTATCTAGAGTAGAACTCTAGAAGGAAATGATTTGATGACAATAGATGCAACGACTACCATTCAACTCCATGGCTGTGTTTAATAACCACCCAAATAATCATTTCACGTGCCCACAAATGTGGCAACAACTTCATCAAAATTAAAGTTTCTAGTATAAAATGGTCACTTTCACACAAACGTTCTCCACCATCTAGTCTCAAACATGTTGTGGTGTACACCCTAGAGTCCACTAAAAACTTTGATGTCACCCCCATCTCATATTATCTTGCACACCCACCCTGGTCATATCAGACAATTTATAATAGATTCCTTTTAATCTAACCATAGTTGTGGCAGAGCAAGCTTTACCTCATTTGTTTTACTAAATTTTTTAAAAACCCTCTAATCATTAGGGTTGAGCTACGACACCTACCCCAATACACCAACGCTAAAGGTGGATTCCACAAATATAATCTCACTCATAGTTTATCAAAAATTTCCACATTTTCACTCTTTGTCTTGTTCCATCACCCATTCTACTCTCCCACCACCTCTAAACCCTGATCTTACCTTCCATCTACCCAATGCGGTCTTCACACATGATGGAGAAGCTTGGATTACAAAAAGTTGAGGGAATCTAGCTACACCATTCTCATCTTCTCCATTTAGTATTCTCTCTCATGTTCCCTCGTTATAGTTGTTTTTGTAATCATGTGGGGGAAAACTTGTTATCGGGTTGCTTGGGATAATGGGTTGATCTTATCATGTAACTGAAGTCATCATGCATATATTTGTTTGATGTTCTTTATGTTATTTCATTCCTAGACCTCCACTCCTATCTATCTCATTCTTGTTTGTATGTTTGCTTTTATTAATCTACAATACATATAGAGGGTTGATAGTAGGAAAGATGTGGAGAAAATTTAAGTGGCCTTGCAAGGATTATATTTCTCTCTCTACCAACCTTCTACATAATTTCTCCACTAACAACTACTGAGATATCTAGGTTTCTAAGTAGATTTCTTTTCCTCAACTTGACAGGGAGCATCTAGAGGTTAGAGAGAGAGTAATACATGATGAAATACTCCCTCATAATCCTCATGTCACCTATTTAAACAGATACAATTATATTATTACAAACATAATATCCTACATAGTTTAGAGCGGATTTATGACGTCTCTTGAAATTTTAGCATCAAAGGGGTTGATAAGTGGTGATACAAGAGTTATCCTCATCTATATGTTTATATCATACATTATCATCGAGTAGAAGGTGAAAATTACTTGTGTTTATGTTTGAGTTACATGTTTGATTTTCACCTCGAGATAAATGAGTAGATAAATCTTAACCCCAAAATGCCCATTTTTCATATCATTTGGTTACAATCCAATTTTTCTACTTGCTAAGTATTTGATCTAATACCACAGTGATTTTTTTTGCTTGAATTAGATATTTTTTGGTATTGTTAGTTCACAGTTAAAAGTAGTTAATAGTAGCTACTAGTATTTGTATTTTAGTTCACTTCTATTTTTTTGTCGTAGCCTAGTGTAATTCAATCTAAAACACGTATTTACCATATAAACACTATATCTTTCAGTTAAAAATAAGGATCAAATTAGTAATGGAACTCTCAGTCACATATGTGGATTTGACCCCAACTTTTCTCTCTAATACAATTCAAACATGCATGCTTGTGGTTCTGGTATAAGAGTACAATTGGGTCACTTTTGTGATCTCAGTGTACACATCAAGATTTTAGCATCATTAAATGGGACAATTATTGTAACACCCACATTTCTTAGAGCCAAATATACGTCATCAAAGAATTAATTCATTCAAATAATACATGAAGATTCCATCTATTGTAAACATTGTATTAATAAAATTTGTTGGCTAAATGGACATCATTTAAATCCCCTTGTTTTGATAATGACAAACATTTCATTCTTGTTGATCTAACGTGCTACTTGAGTGTTGCAGGAATAAGGTGGATGACAAATATTTGGAAGATCTATATGCTAAATTGCTTTAATTTCATGAATGTAATCAATTGTAAAACTTGTACAAATATATAATGTAAAAGTACTTCGACATCATGTAAATCAAGCGTTAGATCTTCCATAGCCAATCACTACACTTAGATAGGTCATCCCCTTCAATAGTGTCACATATGCACACTCATACATACACTTAACACTTCATTTAAAAACATTGAAACAGGGTCAATCTCGGTCAACAAAATTCTCGACCGAGACACTCTCGGTCGACAAACTCCTCGACTGAGAAAGACCCAAGTAGCCGTTAGACACAGAAGACAAGGTAGTTGGCAGTTGGAGATGAACGTTGCATACACTTGCTCCAGACAGTCCCTCAGTCGACAAGTCCTCGACCGAGAAGGACTCTCGGTCGACAATCCTTCGACCGAGATGTGTTCTGTCTGCAACTTTCAGAATTAATTAACTAGCTGTTGCTAAAGCAACTAAAGCGTACCTAACGACTAGTTAAGCACTTAGAACCCCCTAGAAAGTGTCTAGAACGTCCTTAAGCACTTGTAGGTCATTCCTATAAATAGGGCATGCCTTAGGACACCTAAACTCATCAATCTACACTTGTGCATTACTTGAGTTTACACTTGCAATTGGCAATCTGTTTGAGCAATTGAGAAACACTAGCATTGGCCATTCATTCCTTTGCTCCTAATTCGTGTCCTATAGGCTAACATCTCCTATCCACCAAACCTACACTTCAATATTCATTGGTTAGGAGATCTAAAAGCTTGATATAGGAAAATCAAGCCTTGTGCTTCAAATTGGTAATTGTAATTTCCATTTCCTTTCTTGTTCACTCTTATTGCTTGTACTCTCCTTGCTACTCCTAGGGTTGGAGGCTGCAGATAGGAGAGGGTGTTAATCTTCTTGGTGAAGAAGGAGGCTTTGGACTACTTCTAGAAGGCTGTTGCAATGGGAGGCTACTTCAAGGGGGAGCTTGAAGTTACTTCAAGAAGGCTGCTTCAAAGTTGGTGCAACTACTTCAAGGTGAAGGTTGTCTAAAGGGTGTAGAAAGTATTGTAATTTTATGTGAATTCCTTGAGAGGTAATAAAATTTAATACTTTCAAAATCCCGGTTGGGTAAGCAACCGGGTAGTGGATTGACTGCCTTAGTATTTGCTAAGGTTGGAACCACTCTAAACACCTTGTCTCCTTCTTATTATTTCAATTGTGTTTGTTTGAGTTAAATTATATTAAAAATATCATGAAACCCTATTCACCCCCTAGTTGTTTTTCAATTGGTATCAGAGCAGGCTTCAAGGAGCTCTAATCGAGTCTTGAAGAATGGGTGACAGGTTGCTCAACAACCTTAACTTGGAAGGAACGCTTGTGGCTAGGCCTCCAACATTTGATGGTACTAACTACACCTATTGGAAGAGGAGGATGCAATTTTACTTCCAAGGGATCAGTTGGGATTTATGGATGATGGTGTCTACTCCTTATGAACTTCCTCAAATGGAGTATGCAGCTTGGGATACTAATACGGTAAAATATGCCCAAATGAATGCAAAGGCTGTAAGTACACTTTATTGCTCAATTTCCGTTGGTGAGTTCAATAGAATATCAAATTGTGAAACGGTTATGAAATATGGCATAGACTTTCTATAACATATGAAGGAACTGTTCAAGTTAAGAATTCTAAAATCAGAATGCTTAAACAGAAATTTGAGCAATTTCGTATGGATCAAAATGAATATATTAGTGAAATGTATGCAAAATTTTCTTCTATTGTAAATGGCTTGAATGCTTTAGGCAAAGTAATCGCTGAAGAAGATCAAGTATAAAAAATCCTTAGGTCTCTTCCTCCCAAGCACAAGCCTAAAGTGACGGCCGTTGAAGAAGAAAATGACCTCACCTGACTAAGGATAGAACAACTCATTGGCAACCTAGAAGCACATGAGGCAACCTTGGAGGAAGAGGAACGACGAGAACGTGAACTACAACAAGGAAGAAAGAAAGATGTGGCTCTAAAAGCTTCAAAAATCATCACGCCAGAAAGTGAGGAAACAAGTGAAGAAGAAGGAGAAGAAGCCTTAACTGTCAATGGTAAGAAATATAAAAGATTTAGATCTAACAAAATTTCTAGTTCTTCTTCTTCCCCTCCTAGGTGTTTTGAGTGTGGAAAGAAAGGACATCTCAAGAATGAATGCCCTAAAGCTAAGAAAGGAAAGAAAAGTTCACACAAAAAGAAGGGAGAAAAAGCTTATAAAGCTGCATGGGATGAATCAAGTGAAAGTGAAAGTGGAGAAGAGAAGGTGGAATGTCTTATGGCAAAAGAAGATGATGAAGATTCACAAGAGGTAAGCCTTCTTGATTTTCCTAAAGAAGATCTAATTGCTAGTCTACAAGAAACTCATGACAAATATGTTGACTGTAAAAAGAAACTAAAAAGGGTCACCAAAACAAATGAGGAATTATATGCTAGATTAAATGATCTCTCTTCTGAAAAGAACAATATTGATCTTGAAAATTTGTCTTTAAAAACATCTTTAAATGATTGTAACAGAAAGTTACTTACTCTAGAAATGAATCATGATCTAAAGTTACTTACTCTAGAAATGAATCATGATCTTCTTTCTCAAGAAAAGGTTGATTTGCTTGCTAAACTAAACAATTTTCAGACCCAACCTATTCTATGCAACCATCTAGATTATGACAATGTTGTTAAAGAAAGAAACTCTCTATTATCTTATTTAGAACAAGCAAGAACAAATATAAATAAAAGATGGATGAGATTGCTAAGCTACAAAGAGAAATAAATGGTCTAAAGGGAAATGACATTCTTGATAATATTTTGAAAATTTCTTCTAGTTACAATGGAACAAGGGGATTAGGATATGATCCAAAAAGAAAACTCTATCAACCCAAAAGAGCTAAAGCATCCAAGACTAGAATTATGTTTGTACCTAAGAACACAATTCCTAGAAAGAGAAATGCAATTGACTCTATTTCTTGTCATTTCTGTCTACGTCTTGGACATTACTCTTTTTCATGCCCTTATAAGAAGAAGGATTTTGAGTTAGTTTGGGTTCCCAAACCTCAAACTTAGAAGAATTGAATGTAATTTAGTTGAGATATGATCTAATGCTTATTCTTGCAAATCATAATGCCCTATCTCAACTAAACAAATAGTTACATGTATTGTGTTAAAATTCAGAACTGATATAAATAAATTACTGAAACAAAAACATATTCGGTCGACAAAAGTTCGACCGACATGCGTCTCGGTCGACCAATTTGTCGATCGATAAAATTGTTATTTTACAGATTAAATCTGAATGGAGTCAGAAGTCTAGTCGGTCGACCATTTTTTGATCGATTTTTTTATCCGATCGATCATTTTTCGACCGGAATGGTTACTGTTTACTAAGATTTTTGCTGCAGATTTTGGTTTGGCACAGACACTTTCTCGGTCGAAGTGTTTCTTGACTGAGAGTATCTCGGTCGAACTATTTGTCGACCGAATAAAGTTCTGATCAGCTTTCTTTGTTCAGCTTGTATTTAAATGTACCTAACCATAACATACCATCACATGGGTACCAAAACCTACATTTTAATGCATGATTAGGTAGTCGACAGTGGATGTTCCAAACACATGACCGATAACAAGGATGCGTTTCAAACTTTTGAGGAAAAGAAGAGTGGAACGGTCACTTTTGGAGACAATGGTAAAGGTAAAATTATTGGAATAGGTAAGATTGGTACAAATCTTGAAATAAAGAATGTTTTACTTGTTGACGGTTTGCACCATAATTTAATAAGTGTTAGTCAATTATGTGATAGTGGATATGATGTTTTATTCAACAAAAATTGCTGCAAGCTACTAATAGAAAATACTACAAATGTTGTTTATGAAGGAAAAAGAGTTGGAAATCTTTATATTCTAAGACCTAACTCTATGAAATATGTAGTTGGAAAATGTTTACTTGAAAATGAAAATTATTTACAACTATGGAATAAAAAATTGGGTCATGCTAGTTCACATGTTATCAAAAAGCTAGTTAAATATGATCTTGTTCGAGGTTTACCTAATTTATCTTTTAATCAAATTAAAAATTGTGAACCATGTACTTTGGGTAAACAAACAAAAACATCTTTTAAACCCAAAAATGTACTTAGCACTTGTAGATCTCTAGAACTCATTCATATGGATTTATTTGGACCTATGCGGACACAATGTATTGGTGGCAAAAGATATTGTTTTTTTATTTTTGATGATTATAGTAGATGTACATGGGTACACTTTCTTGCAAACAAATATGACACTATTCAAGTTTTTATAAAATTTTGTTTTAAGATTGAAAATCTATTACAAAACAAAATATGTTCAATTAGGAGTGATCATGGTGGAGAATTTGAGAATCATTTATTTGAAGAATTTTGCACATCTCAAGGCTACACTCACAACTTTTCTGCTCCACACACTCCACAACAAAATGGCATAGTTGAAAGGAAAAATAGATCACTACAAGAAATAGCTAGAACTATGATGCTCGAATATAATACACCTAAGACATTTTGGGCTGAAGCAGTAAACACAACATGCTATGTGTTAAATAGAGTAACTGTTCATTCTTATTTGAAGAAAACACCATATGAAATTATTTATGCTAAGAAACCTATAGTTGACTATTTTCATACTTTCAGATCAACATGCTATATTTTAAACACTAAAGAGGATAGAGACAAGTTTGACTCTAAATCACATAAAGCCTTCTTCTTGGGATATTCTACCTCTAGCAAGGCATTTAGAGTCTACAACACTATTTCTAGAAAAGTTGAGGAGTCCATTCACATTTCTTTTCATGAAGAGCCCAAATCTAAAAATCTTGAAATAATTGATCTCACTCATCAACTTGAAAACTTATCCATACCAACTGATAATGACAAAAATACTACCAATAATAACCAAATTGAGACACAATCTGTTCCTAGACTCATTAAGGATCATCCCCAAGAATTAATCATTGGAAATCCGAATGATAAAGTCAAAGCCAGATCTTCTTTTAAAGATGTTGCAAATATGCTTTTGTTTCTATAATTGAACCTAAGAAGGTGTCTGAAGCTCTTAAAGATGACTATTGGATAATAGCAATGCAAGAAGAATTAAACCAATTCACTAAAAATGATGTATGGGACTTAGTTCCTAGACCACAAGATAAAACTATTATTGGTACTAAATGGGTTTTTAGGAATATGTTAAATGAGGCAGGGGAAGTAATAAGAAATAAAGCCAGGCTAGTAGTACAAGGATATAATCAACAAGAAGGGATAGATTTTGATGAAACTTATGCACCAGTAGCAAGACTTGAAGCTATTAGAATGCTACTAGCTATGGCTGCACACCAAAACATCAAACTTTACCAAATGGATGTAAAAAGTGCATTTCTAAATGGAATAATTCAAGAAGAAGTTTATGTTGCCCAACCACCTGGTTTTGAAATACCGGAAAAAGGTGACTATGTTTACAAACTTAAGAAAGCACTTCATGGATTAAAACAAGCACCTCGAAATTGGTATGAAAGGCTCAAGACCTATCTTTTTTATAATAGTTTTTCTATTGGAAATTCAAATTCTACTTTATTTTTTAAAACATACACATATGATTTTCTAGTTGTTCAAATATATGTTGATGATATTATTTTTGGTGCTTCAAATGAATCATTGTGCACATAATTCAGTGATATTATGCAACAAGAATTTGAAATGAGCCTCATGGGTGAACTAACTTTCTTTCTTGGTTTTCAAATTAAACAAACGCCTGCCGAAATTTTTATAAGCCAAGAAAAGTATACCAAAGAACTCTTAAAACATTTTGGGATGGACCAATGCAAACATGCTACTACTCTAATGGCTACCTCCACTAAAATTGATAAGGATGAAAATGGGGAACCTATTGATGATTCCTTATATAGAGCCATGATTGGTAGTTTGCTTTACTTAACCACTTCTAGACCAGACATCATGTTTTTAGTTGGTCTTTGTGATCGATTTCAATCACATCCTATGCATTCTCATTTTCAAGTCATTAAATGAATTTTCTGATACTTAGCCGGCACCACATGTTATGGTTTATGGTATCCTAAAGGACAATCTTTGGATTTTAAAGCTTATACTGATGCTGATTATGCTGGTTGTTGACTTGATTGCAAGAGCACTAGTGGTAGTTGTTTCTTGTTAGGAAGAGCTTTAGTATCTTGGTTTAGCAAGAAACAAAATACGATTGCCCTCTCTACAACTGAAGCTAAATATATGGCAGCCAGATCTTGTTGTGCTCAAGTGCTCTATATGCAACAAGTGTTAAACGATTATGGTTTTACTTTTTCATCCACGCCTATCTTTTGTGACAACACAAGCACTATAAACTTAGCACATAATCCCATTCTCCACAGCCTAGCTAAACATATTGAAATCCGTCATCACTTTTTACAGGATCATATCTCTAAAAACCATGTATCCCTTCATCATGTTGATACGGAAGATCAATTGGCTGATATTTTCACAAAACCGCTTCCACTTGACCAATTTAACAAAATAAGGAAGCAATTACTCATTACTCCATTAGAGGATGTTTTCTTTGATATTTTTGCCTCTTAAAAATGGTTTTAATCGTGCTATTTTTTGGCTTTCAAATGGACACCTTTTTCGAAAGATTTGATGGCTATTCTTTTAATAGGGATATCAAATTAAGGGGGAGTTTTTATATTTTTACTAGATATCTTTTTGAAATGATAAAGGAGGAGAAATAAATATAAATTTTAAAAATGGTAACTTTGAAAAACTCAATCAATGAGTTTCATAAATCTCTTGGCTTTACATTAAAAGTTGCTATATTCCCTAAATAATTGGATTTTATGTTCCATACTTCTTTGGGAATAATAAGCACACATTTCATAAACAAGAGAAGAAACTCACAAAGTAAATCTCAGGTATGATACTCAACTCATTTTAAAAACTAGTTGATTTATATTTTGGAAATGTTTGTCATCTTCAAAAAGGGGGAGTTTGTTGGCTAAATGGACATCATTTAAATCCCCTTGTTTTGATAATGAAAAACATTTCATTCTTATTGATCTAACATGCTACTTGAGTGTTGCAGGAATAAGGTGGATGACAAATATTTGGAAGATCTATATGCTAATGTAATCAATTGTAAAACTTGTACAAATATATAATGTACAAGTACTTAGACATCATGTAAATCAAGCGTTAGATCTTCCCTAGCCAATCACTACACTTAGATAGGTCATCCCCTTCAATAGTGTCACATATGCACACTCATACATACACTTAGAACTTCATTTAAAAACATTGAAACATGGTCAATCTCGGTCGACAAAATCCTCGACCGAGACACTCTCGGTCGACAAACTCCTCGACAGAGAAAGACCCAAGTAGCCGTTAGACACATCAGACAAGGTAGTTGGCAGTTGGAGATGAACGTTGCATACACTTGCTCCAGACAGTCCCTCGGTCGACAAGTCCTCGACCGAGAAGGACTCTCAGTTGACAATCCTTCGACCGAGATGTGTTCTGTCTACAACTTTTAGAATTAATTAACTAGACGTTGCTAAAGCAACTAAAGTGTACCTAACGGCTATTCAAGCACTTAGAACCCCCTAGAAAGTGTCTAGAACGTCCTTAAGTACTTGTAGATCATTCCTATAAATAGGACATGCCTTAGGACACCTAAACTCATCAATCTACACTTGTGCATTACTTGAGTTTACACTTGCAATTGGCAATCTGTTTGAGCAATTGAGCAACACTAGCATTGACCATTCATTCCTTTGCTCCTAATTCGTGTCCTATAGGCTAGCATATCCTATCCACCAAACCTACACTTCAATATTCATTGGTTAGGAGATCTAAACGCTTGATATAGGTAAATCATGCCTTGTGCTTCAAAGTGGTAATTGTAATTTCCATTTCCTTTCTTGTTCACTCTTATTGCTTGTACTCTCCTTGCTACTGCTAGGGTTGGAGGTTGCGGATAGGAGAGGGTGTTAAACTTTTTGGTGAAGAAGGGGGCTTTGGACTACTTCTAGAAGGCTGTTGCAATGGGAGGCTACTTCAAGAGGAAGGCTACTTCAAGGGGGAGCTTGAAGTTACTTCAAGAAGACTGCTTCAAAGTTGGTGCAACTACTTCAAGGTGAAGGTTGTCCAAAGGGTTTAAAAAATATTGTAATTTTATGTAAATTCCTTGAGAGGTAATAAAATTTAATACTTTCAAAATCCCGGTTGGGTAAGCAATCGGGTAGTGGATTGACTGCCTTAGTATTTGCTAAGGTTGGAACCACTCTAAACACCTTGTCTCCTTCTTATTATTTCAATTGTGGTTGTTTGAGTTAAATTATATTAAAAATATCATAAAACCCTATTCACCCCCCTCTAGTGGTTTTTCAAAATTGAGTTGTAGTCTGAATAGAAAATTATGATCTCCCAATATAGTTTATACATAAAGGAAACTAAGATCATGCTGCTTACATATTTTCAAACTAAAAGATGTATACAGTTATAAATATAGAATACCATCCTACTGCAGTAGGCACTTCACCAAGGCATACTCAATCTTTCTCCTAATCTTAGATCTTTATTGACTCCAATCATCCTAGATTTACTCATGTATGGACATTGCATCCACGACCTTGCAAACAACATAGAAACACATGCCTGTGAGAAACACTAAGGAGTTATATTTAAAAATTAAATATACTTTGGAAAAAACTTTGATATGACACAAAACTGGACAACTTCACTTTATCTTTCTCAATAAGATGAATCATATTGGTTTGATTAATTTTGTTCCTTAGCATAATGCACACAATATGCTCATGGTACTTGTTAATCTCACATTTTTTTTGGTAACCCAGGAGACTCGTAAGGCTTGCACCAAGCCCAACCTGGGGAGATCAACCCCATCCCGTAAGGAGCATAGCCTTAAGTCGCACAGAGGTCGGCTGTGCTATGGGAGAAACAATTCCGAACAGCACCACCCGGGAGATTCAAACCCGAGACCCTTCATGAGGGGCCCTCTACTGCGACCACCGGAGCTACTGCTCGTCGGCTAGGTTAATCTCACATAATGCTCATAAGGAAAAAAAATTCTAGGAGGAAAACTAAAACATATTTACTATATAATGAGTGTGTAAACGTTATGCAATGAATCCTCTCTTGATCTATTCTAACTCAATTTTTATATATAAGCATGAATTTTCTCTATGTCAATGTTTGGTTTAACATACTAATTGGAACTAGCCTATAACTGCAACACATTGCACATGGTTCACTCGAGTGTATATGATTGAAGATCTTTATAGAATACAATCTAATCCTAAATGGGAGCATGAATATTCTATAATCTAAATTTCAACTAACAACATTACGACATAAACTTAACCTTTTTACGATATATTAGAAAAGTAAGTTCTTAAATCTAAAGGGTTTTCTCCCATCCTTTTATCATTAAGATGAACATTGGACTTAAGAAGCAACATGTTGGATGTTAACCTCTTAACATGATTCACGATACTCAATCCTCTCAAATCATAAATCAATAAATTATATATAAAAAATAGTTGCATCCAATGATCATTTGTTGAATTAAATTTAAGGAAGACTAGTCAATCATACTTGCACAAATCATATACTTACATCAAGTGAATAAAGGAACCCTTAACCCATTATTATGCTTCGGGTGCATAACCACTTACTTGGATCATAAGGGGATATTCCTGGTCTACAACCTAAGCACCTACAAAAACCAAATTGCTATAAGTTTCATGTGTATTCACACCCGTGTCTACTCTTTAAGAAACCACAATACCTTAGCTCTCTTTTTTTGCTGTTAGAAAAAGATCATTAGGTTTTCTTACATCAGACCATCAAAAATTTAATATAAGACAACAAATTGGTACCAAATGTCAAAAAAAATCTCATATAATATGATCACTATGTAAAAAAAGGGGTAAGAAAAGGGGATGACCCCCTGCTTCCCGTTAGACCACCCAAACCTCAGGATGAGTGGTGGGGTGATAAATCATATACATCGGCTCATTGGCTCATTTGACTCAATTCCTCAACACTAGCTATAGATATGGAATATCCACACTTAAAACCCTCATACCAGTCATGATGTACATGACATACGTAATTCTAGAAAAAGATTTGAGAATACAGTCGAGGAACTCATTCTTATTAAGTTCAAACATGAATCTATACATGCTAACTTAATTTCAAGCATATCATTTGTTAGGCTGATTTTTGGCAATATTGGCATACAACAAGCTAGTTCCTTGACCATCAATTTCTTAAACAAAATTCTAATATACATATCAAGAGATAAACATTTACAAGTCACTGTGAGTGACTATAGATGAGTGGTATTTAGTTTCCTAAGATTTTTCCAAATTGATTACCCGTTTGCATACAATACAAATATTGATTTCATTGATTCTCAGTTATATAAAATAAGACTTTCATCATAATTATAGAGCTTAGTACGAAGATAAACACTCACCTCATTCACCAAGAATCATAAAAACGTTGTCAATCTTCTAAATATCTAGAAATCCAGCATACTCCTTCAAATTCAACTCATTTCTTGCTCTTTTCAACTTAGGAACCTAGAAAAGGAGAATAAAAAAGAGAGAGAAAAGGGAAACTAGATAGAGAGAAAGATAAAAGAGATCTATTTGATATCCTTTTGTTCCAAATCAGAGGAGGAATGTAATTTATACACAAAAATGAAGATTTGCCATGAAAGCCTATCTATAGAAGGTAAACTTACTTGCTTTCATCACTCCTCAAAAGATAAAGCCCTAGATCAACATCTCTACCTCCCTTCTCACTCAACCCTAATTCTCCATCTCTCTATAGGATTTCATTTCTCTAGAATAAAAAATATAATAGATATAAGAGTGTTAATTTACTCATACAGAACAATTAAGGTGCTTGCAACAATTGTAAATTAGCTCGACATTATATTTTCTTGCAACAATTATAAATTAGCTCGACATTATATTTTCATTTATATCAACCAAATTTTCTATAATCAAAATTTACTAAAAACTGCTATCTTTCATCAATATAAACTCCTCCAAGAATTGTAAAAATTTAGAGTGTTGTCTGAAATGAAGTTTTCGAGCTACATTTATTTTAGCTCATTTAAATTTAGAAATAAATAAAATAATAGTTAAGCACTACACTACTATATTGTAGTCTACAACATGACCAATCAAAATGGAATTTGACTGAGAAACATATTCAAACAATACCCAAAGTTTTGAAAATTTGTATAACATGTATATTTTAGTTATCCAAATTATAGAGAAATTTCAAATAAATATAAGTTACCTATAAAATATGGAAAATAATTTACTACACCATTGTATTTATCCAATTAAGTGATGTACTTTCAAAATTATAATTTTCAATTGACTAGGATTTTGAATTGCAAACCCTAATAATTCAAATCAAAGCATGTTTTACAGTATCTCATGAATTTTAAAATATCATAACAAAATATCATCATTAGTCCAACTTAATTAAGGGCCAATCTAGTAAATTATGCAATCATTCAAGTAATCCCGTTTGGATGGAGTACTCAAGAGTACATCTATAATTATAAATTTTAGGAGTTGAACTGCATCACAGTTAAATGTTGGATGTTTAAGAATCGATCATTTGTATAGCTACATGTATTTTCTTATGTCTCCATACCAGCAACGTATGTAGGCAGAACTCTCACCCACCGGTTCTTCTCGATGACAAATTAAAAAGGGGAAAACCCAGGAGAAGATGGAAGGGACAAAGGAAAGTGACAGTGGAAGAAAGAGGGTGCACGGACCAGAAGGAGCTAATGAGAAGTCCGATATTTGAGGAGGAGGTATGAGGAACAGATGGTGACCTAGGGAGAGAGACGACGGAGATAGCTATGAAAGGAGGAGAAACGACCAAAGCAGGGGGAGGATTATAACTTCGAGGAACTGTGGAGGGTGGGAGGGAGGAAGGAGAAATAGGAGGCCGTGGTAGAGAAGGAAGAGAGGGGAATGGGATGCTGGTGCGGCAAGAGAGGAAGATGTGTGTGCAGCGGGCGGCAGGCGGGCAGCGGGATCGGCTGGGTCTGGAAACAAGGTGTTCATGGATTTAACAAAAGGCGTCGATTATGGAGGCATTTAGAAGGCTACATTTAACCATACATGAATACCATGCCATAACTACCGGTAATCTCCAATTACCCCATTAAACATCCAAACCATGTGATGATAAAAGCCAGTCTTTAGAATACTGGATCTAATTACAATCTCGCCATGACATACTCTATCCAAACGCCCCCCTAATGACCTGGCTAAAGTGGAAATGGGACATTACAAATTCTCCATGCCTTTTAAGATTTTATCCTAAAATCCAAGATAAGGTATGTAAGAAGATCATATGATCTAATCGTGTATCTCTCTCAGTGTTTAGATAGAATGATTTCCAATTTATCATTCTTTCCTATTACATCATTTTCTTACTTCTTAGATCTTTTCTATTAAAATTCTGAATTTACCAATATTATGTGCATACCCTTCTCTTGTCATCGTCGTATACATGTTTAAGTATTGAAGGCACTTATTTCAGAAATCTTTTAATACATCACTATCAAGACGTGCTTCACATCACCTTTCATATTTTTTTGAAATTTTATTATATATCTCATGAATCAAGATTATAATTCATTATGTATTATTGTCCACACCAATCGATTTTCTTCACAAAGAAGATCATTTCTGTGGGTATCATTCTCAGTTCTAAGTCTTTTGTTAAAATTTCAAGCTCACACTCATATTCAAGTTTATTGGGAATTATCTTCATAATCTATTAGATTCATTCATCTTTCTCATATGAAATCTCCAGGTTGTCTTAGGTCCTATATTCAATTATATAATCCTTTCATTTTCTTCATTTTATCCTTTTTATTACCATCATGCATCTTGTTATACTCAAAAACTATCTTGAGTTGAATGCTTGTTCAGGGCATCCAGAAGAAGTACAATGGGCAATTGTATACTAACTTATCCCAATATTTAGATACTTGACTAGAGTGGCTAAATAATGAGCTCAATCAGTATGCATATCATTCAAATTATGTTCAACATTCACGTTATCATTTAGCCCTAGATCCTATTGTCCACGCAGACTCATCTAACCTAACCTCTCATACCACATTGTTGGGAACTCTCTTTTGATTAGCTTAAATGTCAACTTTATTAAAAAGAAGCCCTAAACAATATTAAGAAGCAAAATCATGCATTCTTGACAACAACAATCAACAAAGTATATGAGAAACACATATAATTTTTCCGATCCTTCGTAAAACCTCATAAACCAATGTCACATCAAGGACAACAAATTTAGTAATCATAAATTTTATTCAACTTTACTAAAACCATAATCAATCTTAGTGCTCATATGCAGTTCAACTTACATCAGTTACATGTACATAAAAGAACAAACTCATTATACTATTCATCTCATAAAAGAGAGAGTACAAGGTCATCCAAAACTAGATTATTCTATTTAGATCATCTTGATCATGACCTCTGCACTGAATGTCTTTATACCTAAAAACATTAAAAACAACCTCATGAGACTCATAAAGGAGCCCGATAGATACCTTCCACTCAAGCAAAGTACATGCATCAACATTAGACTAAGTGTACTAAACTTACAAGAATTGTATAGATATTGAAAATTCTAACACATAATTCTAGTATTTGGTCAAATTGAATCTATGACAATATTCTAACTATCTATAAAGATATTCATTTATTCAAATCCTGATCTTTTTAAATAATCATTCATAGGATATCTACGAATAGGTTAGAAAATACTAAATGCTTCATAGTTCCAATCCTATTGAAGAGATAACAAATTAAAATATAAAAATTTAGAATCAAATTACAACTATAACATCATCTCATGACACCCCACCAGCGGGACCAGGAACACATCCCACAATCCTGAAACAAAAGTATACACAAAACATGTCTACCAAACATTACTATTCAAATGAGAAGTAAATCCAGATCAACATAAGTGTGGATATTAAACCCTAACATCAATTAGTAGTCAACATTTAATATCAAATTCCAAATAAGACATATAATAATATGGAAACATATCATCTCTATAAAAATGATAAAGTTCTACAACATGAATCATATTCAAGAATTGTAGATTTATCAACTAGTTGAAAAAGGAATTTAACAAACATTCAATTCATATTCTATACGACTTGTCATCTTATATTCATTTGCCTTGAACTGGTTGGCCTTGTACCTCACCAAGTAGAAGTCACACGCCTGATTCTCATGTCAACGACTCACCATCACTATCTTAGGGTGCCACCCTAAGATATCTACACCAAACAGTGGTCCACCTCAAGGTTTCCTAAAGAGGCTCACATCCTCGTCTAGGTTACATTAGATAGAAACAAACATAACAAAATATCACACGTCATCATATTCCTTATGTTTTATAGCTTTCATTTAATAAGGGAATATTTTTCATGTACTAAGACTTTTACACCAAAGGTTTTAGAGATGGAATCACACTAAATGGCTCACTCCTAAATCCTACTGGTCTATCCTTTGAGGTCTCGATCAATACTCCAGATACCTTCTCATAATTCTCTACTTAATACAAGTATATATGTTTCATTTCCCCAATATGGACCTCAGGGAAAACTCATGGTGTTCAGAGCACCTAACAAAATGTGTCATCATTTTACTTGTTATTTAATCCACTTACTCATCTGAAAGAGAAATCAAATTATCATTTATCAAGTGTGTGCATTCTTGCACAACTAGAATGACATGAACTAGATTAGGCTTAACAAGAAAGACAATGATTAAAACAAGAAGCACAATAATTAATAATTTGCAACATACATGTTTTTATACATTTCCACATCATTCATATTAGACATCAACAGTGGACTATCAACCCGAGACATCAATTCATGATCCAACATTAACCCTAAATAGGGTTTCTCAAATATAATAAATGCATGTTAATTCCATCCCACCATATTTCTTATCAGTTAATTCCATATCATACTTTTCATCAAATATTCACATAGAAATTAGGACTAGAAACACTATTAGCATGTAAATATTTGGTATCATCCATCATGCTCAAAACAAGTTGATTATAGAACATCTAATTATTCCATCTGATTTCAATAGATATGAATAGATCATAATTCGCAAACATGCATGACACATTGGTAATCCTCTTTTAATATCTACCAGTCTTTAGTTAGGGTTACTATTTGACACATAGTTGATATCATTTGAAATCGATCAAAATAGACCATTCTTAGAATACACATATTCTAATAGAAAATTATAATCCAAGAACAAATTCTTATGAATCAATTCACATCCTTGAACTTCATTTTGTAATTGAAATAAACTCTAATTATATACATTTCTTAATACCTCACTTGAGAACATTATTCATTATCATCAAATATCCCATCACATTACAATTATAGTTAGGTTTTGAGATCCAACTATCATTTTCTTCATTTTTTCCCTTCGTTTCATAATCATTAGTCATAACTTATTTCATACCATGTTACTATTATTTTTGCAATAAATCATTCTAAATTTACTTAATTCATAAAATTTCTCCATTATTGAAATAATTTATAGTCTAATTCAGTATATTTCATTCAATGTAGATCAACCCAAATATATCTAAGGTAAATAAATGAAAGACTTTCTCATACTCATTTCATTAATATTTCACTCATTACTTATCCTCTCAACTGAGTTCACCCATGACCATTTCTTTTCATGAATTCAGATACATGTACCATGTCATTTGAACTCTAATAGAATTTTAGTTCCTAAAAGCAATCCTCTATTCCTTGTAAAATTGGGAAAAGAACATATTAGGGTTACTTATGCTTACTTCCTAATCTCTAGTCATCTTCTCAATTCATTATCTTGTGACTTATATAGAAGATTTGTATTCATGTGATGTTTACTCAATATTCCATAAATTATACTAGAATAGATACATTAGGCCTTTCTCATGTAATGTATGTAGTTGAGCCTTTCTTCACATTTACAAAGTTACATATAAGTCTGAGATGTATTTCTCATGCTCGTCTTAATAACAAATTTCTAGGGATTTTAGAAAGTTAGATTAGTGGAATACATTATTAGAACCTTACTATTCACCAGTCTCATCAGGGCGTATAAGGTTTCATTAAGTCTATTGCATGGAAACCCTAGTTTCCATTCAACACAATTCATCTATGAATTATAAGTATATATCAATTCATTGGCTCATTTGAGTCAATCCCTCAACACTAACTCTTAACTTGAATATCCACATTACAAACCCTCATACCAGTCATCATGTACATGCCATATGTAATCCTAGCAAAGATTTGAGAATACAATTTGAGGAATTCATTCTTATTAAGTTCAAACATGATTACATACATGCCAAATCAATTTTCAAACATATCATTCATTAGGCTTATGTTTGGAAATATTGACACATGGCAAGGTTTTTCCTTGACCATTAGTTCCTCAAAAAAAATTTCAATATAAAAATCAGGTGATAACCACATACAAGTCATTCATTAGAGTAAATCTAAATCAATATTATTCAGCTTCCCAATATTTTTCTAAATTGATTACCCATCTGCATACAATACAAACATTGTATTCATTGATTCTTAGTCAGATAAAATAAGTCTTTCTACATGATTAAAGAGATTAATAGGGATATAAACACTCATCTTGCACCAAGCACCTTAAAAGCATGGCCAATGTTACAAATTTCTAGAAATCCAACCAAACCTTATAAATTCAACTCATTTCTTGCTCTCTTTGACTTAGGCACCTTAGAAAAGGGGAATTGGAGAGAAAGAAAGAGAAAAGAGGTTGATTTGATATCGTTTAGATTGAAATAAGAAAGGGATGTAATTTATACATGAAAGAAAATATTCACCATGAAAACCTATCTAAAAAAGGTAAACTTACTTGCTTTCATCACTGCTCAGTAGATAAAACCCTAGATCAACATCTTTACCTCCTTTTTCAGTCAACCCCTAATTCTCTCTCTCTCTCTCTCTCTTTAGGATTTAGTTTCTCTAGAATAAATCATGAAATATAAGAATACTAGAGTGTTAGGTTACTCATATAGAGAAATTAAGGTGCTTGGGAGAATTGCAATTTAATCCCACATCATATTTTCTTTTATTTTAGTAGATTTTTTGCCATTAAAATTTTATCAAAAGCGCCATATGTCATCAATA
This sequence comes from Alisma plantago-aquatica, assembly GCA_963693085.1. Taxonomy (NCBI): domain Eukaryota; kingdom Viridiplantae; phylum Streptophyta; class Magnoliopsida; order Alismatales; family Alismataceae; genus Alisma; species Alisma plantago-aquatica. The sequence continues at coordinate 1,052,358,560 of OY856410.1, forward strand.
AAAACCCCTATAAGATTTATTAAGTGTAGTATGTTCTCTGAAATTAAGTTTGAAAGCTACAATTAAACTTTTAGTTCATTCATAGTTACCAAGAAATAAATAAATTCAAACACCACAGTGCTATACTGCAGTCTACAACATAGTCAGCCAAATTGCAATTCAATGAATAAATAGGGTTAAAAAAATGTCTAAATATTCTAAAAATTTGCACTAACAAGTATATTTGAGCTATAAAAACTATATACAAATTTCATATTAACACAAATTACCAATAAAATTATAAAGATAATTTACTACACCATTGCATTTATCAAATTATGTGTTCAACTACTTTCAAAATCCTAATTTTCAATTGACTAGAGTTTCCACTACAAACCCTAATTGTTAAAATAAAATCATGTTTCAAAGTATCTAATTAAGTTCAAAATATCATAACAAACTATTATCATTTATCTATCTTAATCAAGGATCAATCTAGCAAAGAATGCAATCATTCGAGTAAATCCTAATTACCTAGATAAAACAAAAATGGGTCATTACACTAGGATTCCCCTTAGATCAAGAGTTGGCAGCTGATGTAATCTTCCAATCATTTTCACAATCTTACAATGAGTTTGCCATGTACTAAACATGAACAACTTTGTACGACCATTGTCGGAGTTGCTTGGCATGTTGGGAACTATTGATACTCAAATGAAAAAGACAACCCAAAGTTTGCATGATGTCAAAAAATGAAAGGGCAAGTCAAAGGGCAAAGGAAAATCTAAGAAGAGTCTCAAAGCTGGCTAAAAGCCAAAGTCTTCTACACTTAAAGTTAGAGGAGTAAGAAAGGAAGGCAATAGTCACCATTTTCACTAGGCTGGAAATTGTAAAAAAAGTACCCTCTTTACCTTGAGAAACTAAAGAAAGAGGAGATAGAGATCTCAACTTTATCAATATATGCTATAGATATAAACTTATATACTTCTTCATCTTAGGTATTGGATACCGGATGTGGATCTCACATATGCTCTAATATCCAAGATTTAAAAAGTAGGTAAATCCTTACTAAAGGGAGAGGTGGATCGATGAGTTGCTAATGTAGCACGAGTTTCTACCATTTTTGTAGGAACATATAGTTTTTCTCTACCCATTGGGCTTGAATTAGAGTTTGAGAATTGATATTATGGACATGCCATAAATAGAAATGTTATTTTTTATTTGGACAAGAATAGTTTTGAATTTCTAATAAATATTGGTTGAATTTCTATTTTAAGAGATAAGATATTCTATTGAGGTGTCATGATATCTTATGGTCTTCATATATTAGATATTAGGAGAAGTGTGTATAACCATAATTATCCAAGAAGTAAAAATTGGAAATCTCAAACAAAACTTACCTTTGGCATTGTCATCTAGGGAAATAAATGAGAGATGCATTTATAGACTCCATAAAGATGGTTATCTGGACTCTTACGATTCTGAATCAATAAAGAAACATGTGAATCTTGTTTATTGGGCATGATGACAAAATCATCCTTCACTAGAAATATTGGGAGGGCAAGTGACTTAATAGAACTCATACATATTGATGTATGTGAACCTTTTTGCACAAGTTCTAGAGGTGTATATCAATACTTCATCACATTTACGGATGACAACATATATGGATATGTGTATCTTATAGCACTAAGATTGGAATCTCTTAGAAAGTTAAAAAAATTCATGAGTGAAGTACACAACCAACTTGGAAAGAATATTATAGGCTCTTTGATATGATTGTAGTGGGGAATATCTAAGACAAAAGTTTGATGCCCTTCTAAGAGATTGTGGTATTGTATCATAATTGACTCCAACTAGAATACTACAAATTAATGGTTCTTCAAAAAGAAAGAATATCTCCTTGTTGTACATGGTACTATTTTTATGGAGTTTAGACAATCCTATGACTTCCTCATTAGTATATTCTATTGGAACTATCACATTTACACTTGATTGTATACCTTCTAGACCAGTTTAAAAGAGATGGTATGAGATCTATAATAGGAAGCATCTCAATATCTCTTCTATAAATATTTGACAATGTGAAACTTATGTCAAGAAGCAATTATCTGAAAATCTTGGTCCCAAATCATATAAATGTTTCTTTATTGGATACCCTAACATAAGTAATCTTATTGCTTCTATATTTCATCTAAAGACAAATTGTTTGTTGCTAGAATTGTTGTATTCCTTTGAAAAGAAATACATTTTCCAAAGGAACCACGAGGAGGAAAATAGATCTTAAAGAAGTTTGAGGCCAACAAGATAACATTGAACCTATGGAGGTAGATGATGAACAATTAGAATCACAAGCCATTGAGTAATCTCAGATTTCTCATGTAGTACAATAACGTCAAAGATCTAGTAGGACATGTTGGATGTAGATATTTGGATTTCTTGTGAAACCATTTGATAAATTGTTGGTCATGAATGATGATGAGCAGACAATCTACAAAGAGTCCATTGGGGTAAGAAATTCTAGTCAATGGCTTGAGGCCATGAGATCTGATATGGAGCTCATGTACGCCAACAAAGCATGGACTTTGGTGATGTACTTGAAGGGGTAAAATCCAAATGGTACAAATGGATCTTCAAGAAAAAGACTGACATGGATCTTAATGTACAAACCTATAAGGACGATTGATGTTGCAAAAGATTTTAGACAAGTGCAGGGTGATAACTATGTTGAAACTACTACATTAGGACATGCTTTCCATTGTATCTTATCATGACTATGATAATTGCAAAATGGAAACTAAAAGAGATTTCCTTAATGGGAGTCTTCTAGTTGATGTGTACATGACACAGGATGAAGATTTTATCACTCCAATTAAAACCACAAAAGTTTGCAACCTACAAAGATCATCTATGGATCGCAACAAGCATCTAGAAGTTGGAATCTTCATGTTGACGAGACAATCAAAGAGTTTGTCTTTATAAAGAATGAAGATGAACCTTTTGTCTATAAAAAGCTTCATGGGAGCATAATTATATCTCTCATATTATATGTAGATGATATATTATTGATGGGAAGTGAAATAACTACTCTACAATTAGTTAAGACTTGGTTTAGCAATAACTTCTCCATGAAAGACTTAGTGGAAGTATCCTACATTCTACAAAACAAGATCTTTTGAGAGAGATATAGAAGGATTCTTGGCCTAATCTAGAGTATATACATTGATAAGGTGTTAAGGAAGTTAAACATGCATGATTGTCAGAGAGGTAACTTATCCATGTCTCATGGACTAGCTCTCTATAAATCCCAATGTCCCAGCTCTTTGGAATAGAGAACACACATGAGTAAGGTTTCATATGCATTTGAAAGTACATCTATCATGCATGCAATGTTATGTACACACCCAGATGTCTTGCATGCTTTTAGCATGACAAGTAGGTATTATTAAGATCTCGGTGAAGGTCAGAAGAATGCCTTCAGGAATATCCTAAAGTACTTGAGAAGAAAACGAGATAAATTCTTCCTATATGGAGGTGAAAAATAGCTAGTTGTAAAGGGTTAAACTAATATAAAATTACTAATTTACAAGGACGATTACTGATTGTAGTCATGGTTCATGTTTTTCCTAAAAGGGGAACTTTAATTTGAAGAGTTTCAAGTAAGATACGGTGGTTGATTTGACAATAGAAGTTGAGTATATTGTTGCATCCAATGCAACAAAGGAAGCAATATAGGTCAAGAAGTTCATTAGTGAAATTGGAATGTTTCCAACCATTAATGACAAAGTAAAGATTCGTTGTGACACAATGAAGCCATTTCATAGGATAAAGAACCCAGATCACATGAACGTTCCAAGAAAATACTATTGTGATATCATCCCATACAAGAGATCATACAATGAGAAGATGTAAATATTTGTATAGTACCAACTAAGATCAATGTTATTGGTCCCTTGATAAAAGCACTTTCACAACAAAAGTATGATGGTCATGTTAAGTCACTTGGAATTTGATTCATGAGTTATTGTCTCTAGTACAAGTGGGAGATTATTAGTTGTATGCACTGGATCCATAATGTGATGATTGTAATAGGGATGCATTATATACAATTTTATTATTAAAAAATCTAGTTCCAATTATTGTGTTTGTTTCAGTATTGAGATAATGAATAGATGTAATAATATCCTAAGAATATTTTGAATCAATGACATATGGTTTGGGTTGAGGACTTGAACATGAGATCATATATATACCCAAGAGTATTATTCTTGTTATGTCCCTAATCAATTACTATTGTGGATATTATAGGACCCAATACATAAGACTAGTGTGTGTGTGTGTTGAATAATGGCTAAGTTTTGTTAGTCATGATAATCCCATCAGTTCAGATACAATGGTACTTGTTAGAGAACAAGCTCACTGAAAAGACCCACTTTGTAATGGTGGTGGTTGTAATCCTTAGACCTAAAGTCCTACAATCACATATTGTTTTATGCGCTCTAACATTACCCAACATGACTCTGATTATGGGGTTCCATACAAGTAGTGATTGGGTTCAGTGTGACACTTGTGGATTATTGTGTGTGATATAGATGAGATTTGTTCCTTCATCAGAGTGATATCATGGCCACATGCTAAGTGATACTATGCAATTCATGTCCATGATCATGTGAGTCAATATGCGATATTGAGCTCACTTAATCTAAGATAGTTTTCTCTAGTTCAAGAAACATAGATTGAATGTTAAGAGGATGAAAAATCCATGCCTAAATTTAATCTAGAAATATGTGACAAAGGGATTAATGGCATGGCATCATTGGTAACTTTATAGGTTGAAATTTGTTCTCAACGTATTCCAATTACTTAGGTGGAAATCTCACTAGTATATACCACTCTTTACTTGTGAGATTATTACCATGATTACCAATGTAATGTGGAACCTATGGGGTCACACACATGAGTATGCATAAGATAATTGAAGTTTGCAATCATATGGATGATTAGAATGGTTCTGGATCACATACAGATTGACTTTCTTTCCAATCAATGAGTCGAGAAAGCCAATCGATTGAGTGAATGGTTTGGAATACTAGATAAATTGATTTCTAAAAATCAAGCGATGAACATTGTGGGAAACTAGCCAGTTGGTAAAATGGTCAATCGATGACTTGATAACCCAGCGATGATTGTGCTGAAGTAAGGAAACAATAAGGAGTTTGTGTCATGTTTGATTTGGAGTTGAATTGGTCAATTGAAATTAGGCCTAGCCTGGCAAACCGGTTGACTAGACATGCCAACTAATGGATTGGGTGACCAAACACATTATAAGACAAGTTGTCTGAGATTTCTTCCTCTTAGAAAAAAAACACCTCAAGGATAACAGCCCACAATTGGAGGAGAAGGAGAGAAAGTGACACTAACATGCTGATGACTCTAAGTTCTACTTACTTTTGGCAACCAAGGTGGTGTCCTAATGGTTCCCACATACATGTGGACAACCTAGATTTCAATGACCTTGAGCAGAGGCTAGAGGACAAGCAACTTATTCAAGGAGAACATAGGGTGTGTTGCCGCGACAAGGAAGAAACAACAACATCCAGTTTGGATCTGGATCCAGAAGTGCAAGTTCTACACTGACATAAGACATGTCTAGTTGTTAGAAAGCTAGTATGCACCAAGACACTTTCAGAATCCCTTCTTTGTCTTATATATACCAATGTTTTATAGCTATGAAGGATCAGTTGTCTAAGATTCTATTGAGGGCAATTATATTTCCATTTTGCCCTCTTCCATCAAAACCCTACATTACCGCAACAAACTAATGGGCATTACCATCCAATAAAAAAGAAAAGAGGTGTCACTACTCTATATTAAGAAAGAGGTATAACCACCCAATATAAAAAAATAGAGACATAACCACCTCAACAATGAGCATCACCACCTAAAGAAAGAGTTGAGGATCACCACTCCAGCCTAAGAAATAAAGATTTCTAGACATAATCACATAATTACTTGGGAAGAGGTAGCCCCTCAAAAATTATTACGATCACTTCTTATGAGTATTGAAAATCACCACTCAAATATACTCATGAACATGCATCACCACCTAATTCCTTAGAATAGGCATCACCACCCTGATTCCTAAAAGAATCAGTATATGTAACATGAATCACCACCCAACAAGTAGTAAAGAGAATCAACACCCAATTACTTAGGAATATGCATCACACCTAATTCAGTTATAAACAAAATGTATACAATAAGCATCCCCATCTAAAGTTAATGATTGATTACATTATACTAGTCACAAATTCCTAATTGAGAGGCAAATTTAAGTGACCAGATTTATCATAAGAGGTTCCATTTTAGGGTTGGTTCCTCAAAATAGATAAACTACATCAGATTCTAAATGAAGATGTAGCTAATAGGTTCCATTTTAGGGTTGTTACCCTCACAGTGTTGACTGATGTGGAAGAAGAAGAAAAATTCAACCTTAGATGCATTTTTTTAAAATTTTTTATCCCTTCTTCATTTTAACATGTCACGACCTATATGGTTGTTATGGTTATTTTATGTATGCTTATGATAAATGTCGTGCTATTTTAATGTTGGGAAATTTAACTACTTCACCATGTAATGCGTCCTAGATCAGATGCCTAATGTGAGGGTACATTAGTCTTTCTAGATGATTTTCTTCAAATTTTAAATATTATTTTAACTTGTTTTCTCTCCTTCCTAATTGGTTAGAACCTAGAAATCCATAACTAATTATCTAGATGTATTCTTTGAAAGCCAGTGAGGCAATGAACCATCTTGACTTATGATCATACCTCATTTCTTGACCAAATTTTCCTTTAGAAACTATAAACCTATGTTAATGAAGTATAATTAATTCATGTTATGCGGTATACAAGACATCAGGGTTTAGTGTCCTTAGGAAAAGTTGAGTGGTCATGCATACTGAGTATTATTTAGGACTTCAAGAGATGTTTTATTTGCCTATGTACTAATAATACTAAAATTAAATTATAAATATGTTATAACACATTACATGGTTAATGAAATTTACTCATATAATAACAAATAAGTTCTACTTTATTTTTCTCTCTAGTGTTCTCTCTAATTGAATATCATGCAAATCATGTTCAATGTTTATAGAATCACACTATCGTCACTTTGGTTCAAACTATGTTTAATACTAAAGTTTAACTTTAGTAGTTTTAATTAAAGGATTTTTCGCGGTTAATGAGCATTGTGGTACAATGATAACTTAGTTGCAATGATCTCTTGGGTGCAATGTGAACTTTGGTGGAAGTTTATGTGAATAAATCACCTTAGTCGACTCAGTAACTTCAAGTATTGAGAATATTTTATTGATAAATGATCATCAATGTTTTTAAACTTTATTTGAAGTATGCCAAAGTTTATGCATTATTTTCAACTATAACTATTCAATGACACTCATAATTTTATTTATTTGCATGGATGTGGATGCGATGTCCACAGATATTGAGCAAATAAGGATTAAGTCATCATGATAAGGATATTATGGACTCATTGAAGGATTAGGAGTGCCCTAGTGGGGTGCCATTTGTGTTTCAGAATTAGAGAATGTCATTAGCTTGTATTAAGTTTCCCTTCCATGAAAACTTTAGAGAATGAGAAATGCAATGTGATGGTTAAGATTTCACTTTTTCTTTACACATGATATTCAATGTGTGTGGTACCCCATCAATATTACAAGTCACAAATTAACACTTTTGCTTATATGCATCTGTTCAAAACTTTGGTTTGTTGCACCTGGATGAGAAAGAAGCCAGACATTTGATCTATTTACATGTTTACCCTCATGATTTTGTTTTCTATGAGCAAAAAATAAGATATAACCATACATGTATTGTTTTTCTGATTTCTACCCCTACTTCGTTTTAATGTATCATGACTGATACATTGTTATCATCATTTCCATATGCTTATGATAATACTAAAGCAACCCTATTATAGGTCTTTATCTTGCGTCATTTTGTACTTTAATCACATCAAAATATTATATAATGCATGCTATTCCCCCAATAAATAGTTTACTATCAAATGCACTTATGTATGTTTTTTTGCACGTTTTTCAGGTACTTGGACCACGCTTTGAAAAAAAGGGAGAGGAAGATGATACTAGGGTTACTTCACCCTTATAGGAGTCTAAGGAGGGTCCAAGTTCTTCCCCAACCTACCCTAGGAGCTAAGAGATGAGATATAGTAAGGAACTCTAAGGATTGTGAAGTTGAAGATCAAAGTGTAAGTAAAAGCCCCCAGATGGCCATGGTGACACAAAATGATCGTACTTCCGATGTCAAAATTATAGTGAAATCACAGTGGATAAGCAACCTAGGACAAGTCAAGCAGTATGATAGTGCTATCCAGCATGGTCGTGCCAAGAAGATTCTAGCATGACTGTTCCATCTAGAATGGATGTGTTGCATGGAGTCCACAATGGCCATGACAAGAGAAATGACAAATTCCCAGGTCACCCACTATGGTTGTGCCACCTCACAACTGGCACGGTTGTGCTAGCACAACTGTTCTACATCCTCCAAATATCCACCGTCAAATGTGATATTTCTCATTCCTCAGAACGTGCTTATCCCTCAGCATGACTGTGCTACCCTCTACTCACCACAGTCGTTCTGCTCAGAACGGTCATGTTGCCTCAAACCTAGCTCATTTTTTGCACTATTTTTCCTATTTTCCCTCACTTAACCCTAAGCTTCCCTAGCCTATATATACTATATACATATACACACATCTATACATACACATATACACACACACACATACACACACACACACACATATATATATATATATATATATATATATATATATATATATATATATATATATATATATATATATATATATGGGTGGTGGTTGAGAGTTGAAGGTTAGCCACCCTATCACTTATTGCCACCTACTTGAGAATTGATTGAGCTATCACCTACTCCCACATACTCTCGCTTCATTTCCACCATTCCCTACCTCAAAACCCTAGTTTTATAGGGTTTTGACTACTTCAATCTACCATTTCATGTAATCCAACCACCAAGTAGGAAGGAGGATGAGTTGCAACTACTAGGAGGTGAAGAAGGAGGAGTTTCTACCAAGCTTCCATGGCTATTCATTCCTCTACTCTTTCTTTTTTCTTTTTTTGTTTTGTTATGAGTAGCTAAGCCCTTTAGGTGGTTTATTTGGGGTTGAAATGTGACTTTGGTACCGTGTTGGGGGAATTAACTTGTAAAGTCGGTAACATCATTTTATGTTGATTGTCTTCTACTTCTATCTCATTTCCCATAAATTATCTTGTAGTTTGTTCTTGAAAACATGGATTATATTGTATTTTGTGTTTGAAACCACGTAGGTCTAGGAGAAAATGACTTATATGTATCTATTTTGGGATTTGCTCCTACATCCAACTAGTGGATCCCTAGACAACACCCCATCTTCCTAGACATATATCCCTTCTCCCACTATGTGTGAGACTAAGTAGCTAGTCTAGAAGCACTTAGTGCAATTGGCTTGAAGCTATGTAAAGGCTAGATGGTAGGTGATGTGAGTTGAAATACCCTCAGTTCCACCCTCCATTAATACCCTTTGATCCCAATTGTCCTAAAAGCTTCTATCCTAGAAACCTAGACTTTATTGGATCCTAGTAGAATTCCATTTAACCCTAATCCAAATGATCCTCACAAGGTTGGATAGGGTGTAATTCCCCTTCACACATCCTATTCCAACCATGGCCAATTAGTAGTTTAGGGTAATTCTTTACCATCTATCTTGTTGTTTTGTTTAATAATCTAAATAAATGAGTATGGTATTGCATTTTATAACCCTCAACCTAGGTCCTAGTCACATTAACCCAAATGGCCCACACTTCCCATAACTTTCTTAAAACCCTAATTGCTCTCGTGCTAGTTAGTGCTTGATGAGTTAGTTGTTTTACTTGCTTCCTTAGTTAATTGTCTTGTTGTTGATAACTAGGTCTTGCTAGTATAGTTAGTGCCACTTTGTGGTAGTTTGTGCTAGTTATAGCTAGTTAGTTTCTAACTTAGTCCTTTGGTTGCCCTAGTTGTATAATTGTTAGTCTAGTTTATTTTCTTGATTAGCTTAACTAGTTTCCATCTCTAAGTTTCTAATTAGGATGGCTTTTCTAGTCTAGTATTAGTGTTAGTTCTTGCCTTGATGGACTTAGTTTAAATTACTCTTTCATTGATTAGCTTACTATCTTTGTCAATTAGAACTAAAAAATATAGGGTTCAAGAGGCTTTGTTCTTGTGTTATTTTAATTTCTTGTTTGACCCCTTAGTGTAATCAACCAAAACCCAAGTGAAACCCTTAACCCCTAGATTCCATGGTAGGAACCTAGATGAAACGAACATACATCTAGTGACCCCTATTTCCCTTGGGTTAGACACTGACTCCTCGCTCCTGTACTATAGATCTTGTGCGCTTGCAGATTTATTTAAGAGTGTATCCATCGGTTCCTATAAATTTGAAAGACTCTAGTGTGTTCCACAAGGGGTATCTAGTTAAAATTTAATTGGTTGGGTGTACCTGTTGGGGAAACAATCAAGCTTTCTGGCACCATTTTCGGGGAATGAGGCGCTCATCCTAGATAGTTTGTTTAGCTTTGACTTTTCCTATTGCCCTCACCATTGGTATTTATTAATCTTTGTGTTACTTGTGAAAACTTGTTTGCTAACTTGGATTCTTTTGATTGGTTGTGATTTTTGTAGATGGCCATTGGTACATGTTTGGACGTTGCTCCCTTTCTATCAATTTAATCCTAGAAGATCCTGAGATAGGAAGAAGAAGGTGTAGAAACTGGCACAACCAACACCAAGAAGTTGAGATGGGATATAGGGATGATGAAGACAACTAAGATTTTCGTAGATCTCCGATTCCTGCACCACAGAAGCCATTGGTGACTACTTTATGTTGGGAAATTACCACTTTCAAGTTTCCCCTGAGGTTGATTAGATGTTGAGATAGTAGTTTTCCATTCCTCCTAGTCTTCTTGGGCTCCTCCCCACCTTCTATGTCCTTGAGAACAAAAATCCCTACAAGACCATTGTAGACTTGTCTTGTGGTGGTGCATTTATGGCCAAACCTCCTGAAGACTTTGGCCACTTTTTGACCACTTGGTTAAAAATTCATGACACCGAGGTTCTAGTGTTGGTGTCTGATATGATAGAACCATGCCACCTGGCCCTCATCAAGGTAGAGATGATATTAACCCAAAAAATGTGAATATCCTGGAAAACATGATGAATCTCATGAAGACACATGTGGGAGTCTCTTCTAGCCACTTGACCAACTTCATGGAAGCTTTTTGTAAAGGAGTGAAAGCTCTACAATCTTATGGCATCTGAAACAACCAATACCAGTGTCAAATTCTTACACTCTGGAATGGAGGAATCATCTTAATTTCTTTAGGAAATAAGGAGATGAAGGACAAGGTATTCCTAGGCAACATCAAGGGTCAAAATACAACTCCAAGTTTGAATAGAAATCCCTTGGGAGGTTGAGAAGCCTCAGTGATGTTAAGAAGGATGTGGCCTCTCAAGGACAAAACATAGTCGACTGGAACAAAGAATTGACCAAATTTCTCTATCCCTTGTTATTTGTGAGGAGGGGAGGCTTCCCTCTCAAACCTTGGTGAATCCCAATAGTGTTGGTGGATCCATGGGTGCTCCTCAAAGCACTTGTTCCCCACAACAAGTACCCACCTTGCAACTGTACGAAGGGCCTCTTAACTATAATGATCCTCCACCTCCACAACCTCCTATATACTTCCCAACCACCTCCTCAATGCCAACAACCACCACATCAACACCACCACCTTCACAATATCCTCCACAACTACAATACATCCTCCAAAATCCCAACTCACCACACCAGAGGCCACCACCTCAAGGATCACAACATCCATCACAAGATTTCTCCTCTTCTACTCATTAGAAATTGAAGGTTGTGACTGTGTTGAGAAGTGGGAAGACTTTATAGAAGCCAAAGAGTCAAACAGTTGATGGTTTGGTGAATGAAAAAAGAGATGATACTGTGATTGATGGTAATGATATTGTGATGCAGGTAGTGATACTTGATTGGTAGTCGAGGTGATATTGTGATACTAAGTGATGATATCGTATATTATGTTGATGTGAACAAGTCTGGTACACAACTTCCTCCTTTCCCTGATGTAGTTGAAGAACCCTCCACTTCCAAATAAAGAAAAAGCATAATGAGGACATAATGAACCATTCAAGCAAGTGAGAGTCAACATTACTTAGTTAGATTCCATCAAGAAAATCCCCTCTTATGCAAAATTTCTAAAAGACATGTGCACTTTCAAGAGGAAGTCGACTAGAAGGATGCCTAAGAAAGTCAAGCTCACTAAACAAGTGAGCTCTATTATGTAACACACTGCATTAAAGAAGAGAAAAGATTTTGGTGCCCCTATCATTCCTTGTTACATTGGCACACACCGCATAGACCAAGCTCTTCTTGACTTGGGTTCTACTATGAATATAATTTTGTATTTTATATATACAAAATTGAACTTGGGACAATTGAATCTGAATAACTACACTTTGCAATTCACTGACCGTTATGTGAAGATGCCTCAAGGGAGAATTGATGATGTGTTGGTATCACTTGATGATGACACATTTTCCTTCTTTCATGTTGATTTCGTTGTGTTAGACATGGAGAAAGGAATAAGAAAAGTGCACCATCATCTTAGGGAGACCGTTTCTATAAAAAATTGATGTATTGATACATGTGAGAACTGGAACCATGTATGTGACCTTCATGCACATGAAGATCAAGTTGAACATCTTCAAAGCATTTGCAAAATCGAGATGATAGGTGCTACTATGGAAGAAGATTTTTGTCTTCTTGATTGTCTAGAGGAGATTGTTGAGGAATGCCTATCTTTGTGGATTAAGACTTCCATAAAGGATAGATGTCTGCAACCCACTGTTGATATGCCTGATGGGGAAACTACTAAAAAGAATGAGCTTGCATTTATTGTGGTGAGTGAAGATCTTCCTTCTATCTTTGAAAAGTCTTTGAAAAATTATATTGAGGATCCTCCTATTCTTGAGTTGAAAACACTTCTTGAAGGTTTAAAGTATGCATTTCTTGGAATCGTTGGACCCTCCCAGTGATATTTTCTTCTATTCTCTCTCTAGACCAAGAATATGCTCTTATTTCTATTTTAAAGAAGAACATTCAAGCTATTTGGTGGTCTATTGCTGATTTGAGAGGTGTTGACTCCTCCATCTATATCCACGAGATTTACCTTGAATATTATGCAAGGCCAAGTCGGCAAATGCAAAGAAGATATAATCCCAAGATGAAAGAGGTTGTAACCCAAGATATAGTAAAGTTATTTGATATTGAGTTCATTTGTTCCATTTCTGACAGCCCATGAGTGAGTCACATCTAGGTTGTACCCAAGAAGGGTGGGATCACTATTGCACCCAAAGAGGAGGGTGAGATGATTCCAGTGGGGAACCAATCCAATTGGCACATGTGGGTAAGTTATAAAAATATAACAGAGGAGGCAAAGAATGACCACTTTCCTCTACCATTTATTAATCATATTTTAGAGAGACTTGCATGACAAAGCTTCTATTACTTTCTTGATGGCTACTCTAGATACTTCCAAGTGGTAGTGCACCCTGTAGGTTAAGAAAAGACTACCTTCACATGTCCAACTAGTACCTTTTCTTAAGGACTACCCCTCCACATTCCAGAGATGTTCTACATCCATCTTTTCTGATATTCTTATTTCCTCTCTTAAAGTTTTCACAGATGATTTTTCTGTGTTTGGAAAGTTTTCTGATGAATGCTTGTATCACCTCACCGCTATTATTGAAAGATGTGTAAAAAAAGTTTAGATCTATCATGGGAGAAGAGTCACTTCATGGTTTCCGAAGGCATTATTCTTGGTCATCGGGTATCTAAAGTCAGTACTGAAGTTGACAAGGGAAAAGTGGGCCTCATTTCTATCTTAATCAATATTTTCATCGTAAGACATGTCCAATTTTTCTTGGGTTGTGACGCCTTGACCCACCAAAAATGAGATTACTCAAAACCAAACTGTGGAACTTAACTAAACATCCAAGTTACCAAAAAAACATGAAATGAAAACCAATTTCAACAAACCATAAGAGTCACATCATATTGCACCTGAGTTCACAAAAGCCACATGTATTGCATATCCCCTATCCAAAATATTATACAAGATACTATTCACTGGCTCTCAAGCCACATCCGTATACACATGATAACATGTTCATATACATAAATTCCATATTTATACAATGACAACCATAAATACAAAACCTCATATCAATATGTACAACAAAACCTCCCCAAGGACCTGAGTGTAAAAGGATGACACATATGACTCTACTTCTATACACAAGCATCATATTCAACCTTTCAACAACTACTGGTCCTCTTGGTGCTCAACACCAGCGGTACGATCTCTACTTCCTCGTCCTTAACCACCTAAAAGATGTGGAAACCCACAGGGTGATACCACATGTCCTGGTGTGAGATATAACTCTACACCAGTGTCTATTAAAAGCACAGATGAGCTAAGAAACAGATAACATACTAAGCAGGTTGAGCAGATTCAACTAAACAATATGTAATCAACAGATAAAGCAATTTAAGTAAGACTAGGTAGTTACCACTAAATAGTAGATCAAGTTATATTCTAGAAAGGAATATGAAGAACATGTATAACAATTGACTTCTCTTACCATCTTATAATTCAAGAAATTAGTAAAAAAAAGATAAGGTAAAGGCTCAACCAAAGTTATTCATGTTTGACCCTAAGCAAGATACACTACATGACTATATTATGTCTTTTAATATCGCCCTGAGGAATTGAGTTTTACCACCCAAATCCAACCGACCACTGCTAAGTCAAAATCACTGTCACACAAGGTCAAATGGAACAACCGTAATCCACGACCTCTCCACACCTTTTTGGTCAGCACAAGAGAAAACATCACAGAGATATATTAGTCAACTACAAAAAGGTAACATATAGTCATCCAAAGGATTTGCTCACGCATGGTCGTCCATATATATAATACCTAGCCCACCTTGGTACATGTAACAATGTGAGAAGAATAGGCTCACACATGGCTATTCTTAAAAAAAAATTTGCTCACGCATGTCCATCCATATCACAAGGAGATCATCTCACACATGGCCGTCTCACACAACCTATAATTATGGATGCGAGGAGATACCTCGACTTGCACCCCCACATATTAAAAAATATGTGGCCCAAGTTATACTTGTTTCATTGATCTAGTAATTAAAGATGACACTAGAAAGGATCTATGGGACATGGCACCTACATGATCAGGGTTCCACTTGATTAGTTAGCCAATTTGGTGAGTTTTAGCATCAATCAATTTACAACACATAAACCATAACAATTTCTACAAGAATAAGGGTATGGTACAACTCCAGAAGATATAAAACATATAAGGTGTGAACTTGTCACACTATCACCACATGATACTTGTAATACTGCCATTCATAGGGCCACATCAATGTCACCTCACTGTGGGACATAAATCCCTCTTTCACGTCATTGGAGGTTACCACCTCCCAAAAGGCACTAAGCCATCACCAAGTCATAGGACACAATCACATAAACCCTGCATGTACATCACCACATTATGCCTCATCAATGTGTATAGTCACCATGTTGTATCGTATGATCATCACCACAACATACACAAGCCATGGCATACTTATCACTTGTAAGGTTAGAAGTTCATATATAGGAGATAGAAAATAGTATAACATAGCAACCACTCCATGGAAGATAAGTAAACATATCACATTGTCCATGTTTAGGGTTAGAGTTCCCATTCATAGCCGATTAGGATTTTAAAGTTGTATCCACCCACCAAATGCTAGGTACATAACTTCCCCTTTTCTTGGAATATATTGGGGTTAGGGAACATTATTAGGGTTGACTAAGAAATCACCCAAACATCACAAAACATGGTTCATACACATGTGTTCAAGTATGTATATATATATATATATATATATATATATATATATATATATATATATATATATCACACATCATACATGTGTCTCAACTATCTATCATATACATGTCACGACCACCAACCATATGGGTTGCAACCACCATCACCCATGGTGTCTCGACCGCAACCAAAATCCATGATGTCATGACTGTGACACATCATGTGAAGGCATATCTCGTTCCACTAGGGTTTTGTCCACCCATGAGAGAACATATCATGACCTCAAGGAACAAGGACCCGTCTCGACCGATACTAGACCTAGGCCATGATCAAACTGAAACTAGGTGTCACGACAATCACTAGGGTGTTCTTCTACCTTTTGACCTTAGTTTTGGTTGATCCTTTGTCTTATCTTGCTTAGCGGTTCACTTCTCAAGGATGACCATTATGAAGGATTCATGGTCTAGGGCCGAGAAAAGAGAAGAAGATGGGGTAGGAGATAAAAAAAATGCCACTAAAGAAAGGTAAACACTTACCAAGGTTGAATGTAAGGACCCTGACCTCCGTTTAGGGTTTACCCTATTTGCTTTGCTTAACCTTGGTGCTTTGTTGCTTGCTAATCACCTTCTGTGGTGATTAGGGTTTGTTGGTGATTTGTTGAGAGCTGGAGGGGCTACTTGCAAATAACCCAAGTCTAGGGTTTGTGGGCAAGTTTGTCACCTTGTGTGGTGTTCCTCCCTCTCCTTGCTTCCTCTCGTGTTGAGAGGAAGGGTTGGGCTCGTTGCTTGAGTTCTTTTGGGCCTGGTTGAGCTTGTTGGGCCTTGTGGTGTGTTGCCTTTGCTTCTTTGGACCTTGTGTCGGATAAGGGCATGCTTGTGTCGGCCTAGGTGTGTCGCCCAGGATGTGTGTCACCCTGGTGGTGTATCGCCCAGGCTTGTGTCGGCCATGGAGTGGGTGTGTCGGCCATGGCATGGAGGTGTGTCGCCCATGGACCCTTTGACCTTCTTTGACCTCGTTTGTGTCGCCACTAGTGGACACTTGGGGCTTGATGCTTGCATGTGGCAATGGCTTTGGACATGTGTTTAGGGCATGTTAGGGTGATGGCATTTCTCATGGACAAGTATCCCTAGGTGGGTGACACCTTGCTTTGTTTCTCTTTGGTTTCTCCTCCATCCCCTTCTATATATGTGTTTCCTTTCCCTTGCTAAGGATCCATTTAGTTCCTTAGTCTCCCTCTCCTTGGTGCATGACACTCTCTTCTCTTGCAAGCTTGGTGGTTGATCCTTCTTAGAGTCTCCTTCTTCCTCTAGTGGTGGCCGAACCCTAGAGTGCCTTGCTCTCCTTCCTTGGTGGTGCTTGGAGCTAGGAGCTTGGAGCTTGCTTAAGGCGGGTTACATAACTCCTAACCCTAACTACATTACCATCTTCTATGTTCTTGTTTATATGTTGCTTATGATTGGCTATACATGTTGTTAGTTTAGTTCTTGCTTAGTTGCACCTTGTTGGCCAAACTTGTGTTTTAGGGTTCTTGGTGAGCAACACTCCTTTCTCTCCTTGGTCTAGAGGAGTGAGCTTGAGTTCTAGTAGCATGGGCAATACCCCTCTCTCGTTTAAGTTGAGAGGTGAGCTTGTGTTCTAGTTGCTTGAGCAACACCCTCCTCTCACCATGGACTTGAAAGGTGAGCTTTGTGGTGGTTGTGATCCTTGTTAGAGTTGTTCCTTGTGTTGCCCGATTGGTGATAGGAGATGTGAAAGACCCCTCTCTCTTAGTTGTTGAGAGGTGAGCCATCTTCTTGACCCATTAGGGTTTTGGTGCCCTTGTGCCTGAGGTTGGTGACGACCTTGTAGAGTTGCATCTTGGCCGTTAGGACCTTGGGGTAGGTGCTGCCCGATATCCCTCTTGACCTTGAGCTTTGGACGACACCTGTTGTGGTTGTGTCAGGCGTCACCTTGATCCCTGCTTTATGTGTGTCGGGCATCACACCTTGATGAACAACCTGCCCGATACACTTAGCCATGTGATGGTTTGATGTCATTGAGCATTGAGGTGTGGAGCTTGTTATCTACTTGGTAGTGTTGTGTCCGGCGCCACATCTTAGCCTTTTGTGACAGCTTGGTTTCGTTATGCCTTGTTGTGGTAGAACGTTGCTAGCTGGTCTGTGGTGGGCGTCACCCTTTAGCCTTAGCTCTGTATGTGTGTCGGTCGTCAACACGACACCTGACGAGCGTTGCACAACACCCTAGTGCCCGATTCATGTGGTTGGCCGATATGCCTTGGGTGCCCGTTAGCAGGTGGTTGCACGATACACCTCTTGAGCTTGCTGCCCGATAGGCATTATGGCCGTCATCCCAGTTGCACGACACAGAGATGCACAACGCACCGTTGCACGACATGGACTGGCCGCATGCCTGGTTCAGATGGTAGCGCGACGCTGTTACATCTTAGACGGCTGACGGAGCGTTGCACGATAGGTGCTGGTCTGCTTGGCTGACATGAGTTGAGTGTTGGGCGATAGGGAGGGTGCCCTGCCCGATACCACTTCTGGTGAGGGTAGTGGGCACTTTTAGTGAGGGTCTTGCCCCTTATGGAAAACCGATATGTTGGGTGTTGTTCTTGTTAACACGTTTGGTTACGACTATGACCCTTGATATGCTTGATGGTAATCATTATAGTAGAGCCCATCTATGTAACTTGACATGACTTTGCATGTATTATGATCATCTTGAATGATATGTATAATGCTGAGATAATGATAAGTATATAAGATGCCTTGCATGGTGTTATGATCACAGGTTCAGAAATGTATGATAAAGCATATAATCATCGATATTTCCCTATGTTTGATAATACGATCTTTCTGTACTAACCATGCAGGTTTCATACAGATGCATAGCCAGGTAAAGAGTTATGAGGTATATATGTTGAGTAACTCTGCTGTAATGGTTACTCTTGATAATGAGATAATATGTATGATGTGTTTGGCTAAAGTGCTTGGGATTGCTACCCCATGATGATGATGTAAGCCTTGAAAGGCAGTGGCATTATGTGATTAGGGATTGAGATCCCATGGCAATGTGATGATCCTTGAGATGGATCTAGATGATTGGCAAGAGGCCAAGTGGTAACATGTAATGTTGGATCCTTGTGATGGATCAGGATGATGTTGATTACCATAAAAGCATAATATTGAGTTTCATGTTGTTTATTCTTGTTACAGATTGCATGTTATATAACTTGGTTGAATCTTGCAATCCACTTAAAATATATTAATTAATTACAATGGAACAAATCATGTAGTTTGCCCTGGCCATAGATCCATCATCGTCAGGAGCTGGTGATGGTGAAACGGGTTCTCCTGCGGGTTAACCCGGAGCGCATATTGTTGAATATGCGAGGTTACTCCTAGCCTAAAATAGAGAGAGAATCGAGTGCAGCTACGGTTGCAGACTCAGATATATATTTAGAGCATGGTGAATAGGCCCATGGCTCAGAGTGATAGAACATGAATGCGTTCATGGCTCAGAGCACGGTGAACAGGCCCGTGGCTCAGATATACTAGTGTCGTGACCTGTACTAAGGCGGGCTAGAGGAAGGGTAGCCTATGGAGATGGCCCTATGGCTGAGGCCACATAAGCAAGAGATTGCAGTCCTTCTTGTGTTGTACTCATGCACTGACCACGAGGCAGAGAGGTCGTGGAGTCTGGCGCTTCCATTAACCTTGTATGGCACCGGCTTGGGTTTCATAACCGAAGGTTGGATTTGAGCGGTACGGCTCACTTCCTCAGGGCATAATAATACGTAATCCAGCCGAATAGTATTTATTGATTAAGGCAAAACACGAAACATTGGTTGAGGCCTTGCTTGTGTAGTTAATCTTGTTATACCTGTAGTTACTTATATGTTCCTCATGATATGTGGTAAGACCTTATAAATCTTATCTTGTCAATCATGTTTCATAAAAGAAATACTTGGGTATATGCCTTCCGTACTTCTGGTAAGCTTGATAGTATGAACAGTTTACGTTATAAACTGCTCTTGTTATACTTCTTATCAGTTATCTGTTGTTGTTGCTTTATCCTTCTGAGGTTCTGTAGTTTCGGCAGGGAGTTATGTTTCTCACCGGGACTGTGTGTCTCACCCCACTGGTTTACACCGTTTTTAGGTGGTCGAGCTAGATGTGGTGGTAGTCTCGGAGTTGCGGCTGAGCAGCAAGACGAGCAGTAGAAGGCAAGCGATGGACATGCTGTTGTTTTGGCTGTTTTGTAGTACAGTCTAGAGTCATCCCTGTACTCTCAGGTCCTTGGGAGCATTTTGACGTTGTTTCATGATGTATAGCTGTTGACCCTTTGTATATCTTGTTGCTGGTCGGATGTGGGCCGTTATGTACATATAAATAGGTGATGAACTCATGTGATGGCTAGACAGTTGTTCCTCTAAGCTGTGGGCAAGTGTCAAGGCTTGTAAATGTTTATATAACATGTTTCCTTGCAGGATGTGGACCTGAATGTAATAGTTTTCTCAGTTTATCTGCTTTCCGCAATCGGTTTTATTTAACTTGTGTTTTTGGTAATATGTTGTTATGGTGATTTCCGCACGTTTTCACGTAACACCTCGCTGTCTGTGTGATAGTGGGATGTGTTGCCACAAGTTTGGTATCAGAGCTCTAGGTTCACTGAGTCTACAGGGATTTAGGACTAGGTTGTGTCTGTTCTTGTGAGTTTTTCCAGATTTTCTCACAATCATCTTCTGCCCTCAGCAGAAGAAAAGCCAAGATGTCTGGAAATCATGAAGAACATGCTGCTGAGCACAATGATGATGCATCAGTTGATGGAGCTATAGGGCAGGCACATGAAGATCGGGTGCCTGAGGTCCCCCAACCTGACCCAGCCATTCTTGAACATCCTGCCTATCAACAACTTATGGGGTAGATAATGGTTACGATGAATCTCATGGTAGAGAGATTGCCAGTGCCTCCGCCGAGAGCACATGCTCCCCATGGTGAAACATCGGGTATTGGGAAGACCTTTGAGTGGCTTCACCAAGTCAGAGCTTCAGATTATGTTGGGACGGCTGATCCAGTGGATGCAGATCTGTGGCTGACAAGTCTTGAGAAGGCTTTCTGGATCCTTGACATCCCTGAAGCAGACAAGGTAAAGCATGTTGTTTACCTCCTGAAGGGTAGTGCTGGTCACTGGTGGACCATCGAGGAGGAGAAGCGACCCGGTAAGGTGATCGGTTGGGAAGTTTTCTGGCACGAGTTCGTCAGCAGATACTTCCCGAAGACGTATCTGGATGAGAAGATTAGTTAGTTTGAGAGCCTGCGACAAGGAATGATGAACATCACCAAGTACGAGGCCAAGTTCATGGATCTATTGAGGTTTTGTCCTCACATGGCGGCGACAGATGAAGAACGGATTAGACGCTTTGAGAAGGGTTTGACTACTGAGCTGACAACACCTGTTTCTACATTGGAGAACAGAGAGTGGTTTGCTATGTTTGTGGAATCCATCCGGAGGATCAAACGGTCAGTAAGGGAGAAAAGAGAATTTATGTCTAAGAAGAGGCCTGCTCAGTTCCAGGGATAGAGGTTTGGTGGCTTCAAGAAGCTAAGGTTTGCAGCACCGTCAGTGATGAGAGGTTCCAGTGCACCATCATAGTGGTCCCCAAGTAAGGGAAGAGGTTACGTTTCTTCACCGTCAAAGGCACATAGTACAACTTCAGTGGCAGTGACAGTGACAGGGCCATCTAGGCCACAGCTTGAAGTTAAGACATGCTATATCTGCGGTCAGACGAGGCATTTCAAGTCGAACTTCCCAAGTAGAGATGTTGAAGTGACACAACAGCTGAGGCAGAATCATCAAGGGTCGGATAGACAACAGCCCAGTGGTAGCAGAAGGTGAGGATGTGGTCAAGCGTCGCAAGTGGGATTGTCTGCTCAAGGAAGCAGAAGACGTGGACAACAAGCATCAGCTCGATTATATGCTATGAGTCAGCCGGAGGCGATAGTCAACCCACGAGTGGTGACAGGTCAGATGGAGTTATTTCATTCTGATATGTCTTCTTCTTTCTTTATATCTAATCTGGTTGACCCGGGTGCTACACACTCTTTTATTGCCTATAGTATGCTTGAGAACTGTCGTTTACCTGTTAGCTGTAAGAAGGATAGCTTGTTGTTAGAAACCCCTCTTGATGGTTTCTCGATACTTCAAGAGGAGTGTCCATCTTGTATCTTATCCTTTTTGGGACACAGTATACAAGTGGATCTTATACCACTTGATATGCACAGTTTCAATGTTATTCTTGGGATGGATACCTTAGAAAGTATAAGGTTTTTTGGACTGTGGTTCCAAGCAGGATGTGTTTGATGTAGATAGAGAGAAGTGGATCTTACAAGGAGATAGGAAGATTCTTCTGACATGTCTAGTATCCACCATGGTGGCAGATAAGTTGTTACGACAAGGATGTGAGGTGTTCTTAGCTCACATTGTGGATACCGTTGTGGATACCAAGGCGAAAGGTCCTATCCTTGAAGAGGTGTCTATTGTCCGAGAGTTTGTGGATGTGTTCCCTGATGAGTTTCCTGGTGTTCCTCCACCCTGAGAGATTGATTTTGAGACCAATCTGGTTCCAGGAATGCAACCTATTGCACAAACACCGTATAGGATGGCTCCCGTAGAGATGGCAGAGCTTAAGAAGTAGTTGCAAGAGTTGTTGGAGAAATGTTTCATCCGACCAAGTACGTCGCCTTGGGGTGCTCCAATGTTGTTCATTAAGAAGAAGGATGGATCGATGCAGTTGTGTATAGATTACCAGCAGTTGAACAAGGTCATAATCAAGAACAAGTACCTGTTGCCGATGATATATGATCTGTTCGATCAGTTGCATGGTGCTACAATGTTTTCAAAGATTGATCTACGATCCAAATATCATCAGTTGAGGATTAAGGCGGATGACATACCAAAGTCAGCCTTTAGGACGAGGTATGGTCACTTCGAGTTTGTGGTTATACCGTTTGGGTTAACCAATGCACATGTTGCTTTCATGAATCTGATAAATTGAGTGTTTCGTCCGTTCCTAGATCAGTTTGTTGTAGTCTTTATAGATGACATCTTGATCTATAGTCGGGACAGGCAAGAGCATGAGCGACATCTTCGTCGAGCATTGACTCTTCTTCGCCAACATCAGTTGTATGCCAAGTTCAATAAGTGTGAGTTCTGGTTGGAAGAAGTGACTTTCTTGGGTCATGTGATATCTGCAGAAGGAGTTAAAGTGGACCCAAAGAAGGTGGAGTCCGTTGCAGAATGGGAACAACCAAAGATGCCAAAAGAAGTCTGCAGTTTCCTTGGTTTAGCAGGTTACTACCGGAGGTTTATCAAGGACTTTAGTGTGATTGCGTTGCCGATGATGAAGTTGACCAGAAAGGATGTACCTTTTGTATGGGATGATCGTTGCCAGCAAGCTTTCCAAAGTTTGAAGGAAAAGCTGACCAGTGCTCGAGTTCTAGTGCTGCTAGAGCCTGGGAAGGGCTATGTTGTTTTCTGTGATGCTTCCAAGAAAGGCTTAGGTTGTGTGTTGATGCAGGAAGATCATGTGGTTTCTTTTGCTTCGCGACAGCTTAAGAAACATGAGGAGAATTATCCGACTCATGATTTGGAGTTAACAACACTGGTTCATGCGTTAAAGATTTGGAGACACTATCTTTACAGGGAAGTGTGTCAGATCTTTACAGATCATAAGAATTTGAAGTACATCTTTTCATAGCATGAGTTGAACATGTGACAGCATCGATGGATGGAGTTAATCAATGATTACGACTGCACCATCGAGTATCATCCTGGTAAGGCGAACGTGGTAGCTGATGTGCTTAGCCGAAAGTCTTCTTCTTTCTCTTCAAAGAAGGCACAGTTGAGTTCCCTAGTATGCCATAGACGGGATATGTTTATTTCCTTACGACAGTTGAATGTGCAGATGGAAGTTTCCCTGTTAGCTGGACTATTAGCACAGATGCAAGTCAAGCCTACACTGAGACAACAGATCAAAGATGTACAACAGACAGATGATACAGTACAGTTGATCAAATCAGAGTTCGGCAGCAAAAAGTGTGATGGGTTCCATGAGTCCGAGGATGGACTAGTCTGTTATTGTGATAGGATGGTGGTCCCTGATGCTGATGATCTGAGGAAGCTAGTGCTCGAGGAAGCACACACGTCGATGTATGCTATGCATCTAGGAGTCACCAAGATGTATCATAGTCTGAAGGACTTGTATTGGTGGCCCGGTTTGAAGAAAGATGTAGCTAAGTTCGTGGCTAGGTGTGCGGTGTGTTAGCAAGTCAAGGCTGAGCATCAAAAGCCATCAGGTACGTTGCAGCCCCTACCGATACCGCAGTGGAAATGGGATCATATAACCATGGATTTCGTAGTTGGTCTACCCAGGACAACTAGGAATCATGATTCCATTTGGATGATAGTGGACAGATTGACAAAGTCTGCCCATTTCATACCGGTGAAGACAACATACACAGCCGAGAAGCTCGCTCGAGTATATGTGGATGAGATAGTGCGTTTGCACGGTGTGCCAGTGATGATAGTTTCTGACAGAGGTCCTCAGTTCATGAGTCGTTTCTGGGAACAGTTGCACAAAGCATTAGGAACACAGTTGAGGTTCAGTACCGCCTTCCACCCGCAGGCAGATGGACAGTCTGAGAGGACTATTCAGATTCTGGAGGATCTCCTTCGAGCTTGTATCTTGCAGTTCTTAGGCAGTTGGGACGTACACCTCAGTTTGATAGAGTTTTCCTACAATAATAGTTACCAGCGGAGCATTGACATGGCTCCTTATGAGGCCTTATATGGCATGAAGTGCAGATCTCCTTTGTGTTGGTATGAGTCTGGTGAATATCAACTTTTGGGTCCTGAGTTAGTACAATAGACGACAAAAAAGATCAAGGTGATACAGCAACAGTTGAAAGCGGTACATGACATGCAGAAGTCTTATGCAAACAATCTCCGATGACCTTTGGAGTTCCAGGTAGGAGACAGAGTGTACCTTAAAGTCTCACCGTGGAAAGGTGTGCTAAGGTTTGGCCAGAAGGGTAAGCTAGCACCTAGGTGTATGGGGCCATACCCGGTCATAGCACGTGTTGGCAAGGTAGCTTACGAGTTAGAGCTACCGCCAAAGTTGCATAGGTTACATCCAGTGTTCCATGTCAGTATGTTGAAGAAAAGTCATCCGGATTCAGGAACAGTGATTCAGCCAGACGAAGTTGAGCTTGATGAAGATGTGACCTACGAGGAAGGTCATGTGATGATCCTTGACAAGAGAGTTAAGAAGCTGAAGAGGAAGGACCTGGTTTTTGTGAAGGTTCTTTGGCATCATCGTGGCGTTGAGGAAGCCACGTGGGAGCTTGAGGAAGAGATGAGGAGGAAGTATCCCTCACTTTTCTCTTTGGATTTCGGGGACGAAATCCCTTTATAGGGGGTTAGCTTGTAAGGACCCTGACCTCCATTTAGGGTTTACCCTATTTGCTTTGTTTCTTGCTAATCACCTTCTGTGGTGATTAGGGTTTGTTGGTGCTTTGTTGAGAGCTGGAGGGGCTACTTGCAAATAACCCAAGTCTAGGGTTTGTGGGCAAGTTTGTCACCTTGTGTGGTGTTCCTCCCTCTCCTTGCTTCCTCTAGTGTTGAGAGGAAGGGTTGTGCTCATTGCTTGAGTTCTTTTGGGGCTGGTTGAGCTTGTTGGGCCTTGTGGTGTGTTGCCTTTGCTTCTTTGGACCTTGTGTCAGGCAAGGGCATTCTTGTGTCGGCCTAGGTGTGTCACCCAGGATGTGTGTCGCCCTGGTGGTGTGTCGCCCAGGCTTGTGTCGGCCATGGAGTGGGTGTGTCGGCCATGGCATGGAGGTGTGTTGCCCATGGACCCTTTGACCTTCTTTGACCTCGTTTGTGTCACCACTAGTGGACACTTGGGGCTTGATGCTTGCATGTGGCAATGGCTTTGGACATGTGTTTAGGGTATGTTAGGGTGATGACATTGCTCATGGACAAGTGTCCCTAGGTGGGCGACACCTTGCTTTGTTTCTCTTTGGTTTCTCCTCCATCCCCTTCTATATATGTGTTTCCTTTCCCTTGCTAAAGATCCCTTTAGTTCCTTAGTCTCCCTCTCCTTGGTGCACAACACTCTCTTCTCTTGCAAGCTTGGTGGCCGATCCTTCTTGGAGTCTCCTTCTTCCTCTAGTGGTGGATGAACCCTAGAGTGCCTTGCTCTCCTTCCTTGGTGGTGCTTGGAGCTAGGAGCTTGGAGCTTGCTTAAGGCAGGTTACATAACTCCTAACCCTAACTACATTACCATCTTCTATGTTCTTGTTTATATGTTGCTTATGATCGTCTATACATGTTGTTAGTTTAGTTCTTGCTTAGTTGCACCTTGTTGGCTGAACTTGTGTTTTAGGGTTCTTGGTGAGAAACACTCCTTTCTCTCCTTGGTCTAGATGAGTGAGCTTGAGTTCTAGTAGCATGGGAAATACCCCTCTCTCGTTTAAGTTGAGCGGTGAGTTTGTGTTCTAGTTTCTTCAGAAACACCCTCCTCTCACCATGGATTTGAAAGGTGAGCTTTGTGGTGGTTGTGATCCTTGTTAGAGTTGTTCCTTGTGTTGCCCGATTGGTGATAGGAGATGTGCAAGACCCCTCTCTCTTAGTTGTTGAGAGATGAGCCATCTTCTTGACCCATTAGGGTTTTGGTGCCCTTGTGCCTGAGGTTGGTGACGACCTTGTAGAGTTGCATCTTGGCTATTAGGACCTTGGGGTAGGTGCTGCCCGATATCCCTCTTGACCTTGAGCTTTGGACGACACCTGTTGTGGTTGTGTCGGGCGTCACCTTGGTCCCTGCTTTGTGTGTGTCGGGCATCACACCTTGATGAACAACCTGCCTGATACACTTAGCCTTGTGATGGTTTGATGTCGTTGAGCATTGAGGTGTGGAGCTTGTTATCTAGTTGGTAGTGTTGTGTCGGGCACCACACCTTAGCCTTTTGTGACGGCTTGGTATCATTATGCCTTGTTGTGGTAGAATGTTGCTAGCTGGTCTGTGGTGGGTGTCACCCTTTAGCCTTAGCTCTGTGTGTGTGTCGGCCATCAGCACAACACCCTAGTGCCCGATTCATGTGGTTGGCCGATATGCCTTGGGTGCCCGTTAGCAGGTGGTTGCACGATACACCTCTTGAGCTTGCTGCCCGATAGGCGTTATGGTCGTCGTCCCAGTTGCACGACACAGAGATGCACAACTCACCGTTGCACGACATGGACTGGCTGCATGCCTGGTTCAGATGGTAGTGCGACACTGTTACATCTTAGACGGCTGACGGAGCGTTGCACGATAAGTGCTGGTCTACTTGGCCGACAGGAGTTGAGTGTTGGGCGATAGGGAGGGTGCCCTTCCCGATACCACTTCTGGCGAGGGTAGTGGGTACTTTTAGTGAGGGTCTTGCCCCTTATGGAAAACTGATATGTTGGGTGTTGTTCTTTTTAACACGTTTGGTTACGACGATGACCCTTGATATGCTTGATGGTAATCATTATAGTAGAGCCCATCTATGTAACTTGACATGACTTTGCATGTATTATGATCATCTGGAATGATATGTATAATGCTGAGATAATGATAAGTATATAAGATGCCTTGCATTGTGTTATGATCACAGGTCGAGAAATGTATGATAAAGCATATAATCATCGATATTGCCCTATGTTTGATAATACGATCTTTCTGTACTAACCATGCAGGTTTCATACAGATGCATAGCCAGGTAAAGAGCTATGAGGTATATATGTTGAGTAACTCTGCTGTAATGGTTACTCTTGATAATGAGATAATATGTATGATGTGTTTGGCTAAAGTGCTTGGGATTGCTACCCCATGATGATGATGTAAGCCTTGAAAGGCAGTGGCATTATGTGATCAGGGATTGAGATCCCATGGCAATGTGATGATCCTTGAGATGGATCTAGATGATTGGCAAGAGGCCAATTGGTAACATGTAATGTTGGATCCTTGTGATGGATCAGGATGATGTTGATTACAATAAAAGCATAATATTGAGTTTCATGTTGTTTATTCTTGTTACAGATTGCATGTTATATAACTTGGTTGAATCTTGCAATCCACTTAAAATATATTAATTAATTACAGTGGAACAAATCATGTAGTTTGCCCTGGCCATAGATCCATCATCGTCAGGAGCTGGTGATGGTGAAACGGGTTCTCCTGTGGGTTAACTCGGAGCGCATATTGTTGAATATGCGAGGTTTCTCCTAGCCTAAAATAGAGAGGGAATTGAGTGCAGCTGCGGTTGCAGACTCGGATATATATTTAGAGCATGGTGAACAGGCCCATGGCTCAGAGTGATATAGCATGAATGCGTTCATGGCTAAGAGCATGGTGAATAGACCTGTGGCTCAGATATACTAGCGTCGTGACCTGTACCAAGGCGTGCTAGAGGAAGGGTAGCCTATGGAGCTGGCCCAGTGGCTGAGGCCACTTAAGCAAGAGACTGCGATCCTGCTTGTGTTGTACTCGTGTACTGACCACGAGGAAGAGAGGTTGTGGAGTCTGACTCTTCCATTGACCTTGTATGGCACCAGCTTGGGTTTCATAACCGAAGGTTGGATTTGAGTGGTACGACTCACTTCCTCAGGGCATAATAATATGTAATCCAGCCGAATAGTATTTACTACTTAAGGAAAAACACAAAACATTGGTTGAGGCCTTGCTTGTGTAGTTAATCTTGTTATACCTGTAGTTACTTATATGTTCCTCATGATATGTGGTAAGACCTTATAAATCTTATCTTATCAATCATGTTCCATAAAAGAAATACTTGGGTATATGCCTTCCATACTTCTGGTAAGCTTGATAGTATGAACAACTTTATGTTATAAACTGCTCTTGTTATACTTCTTATCAGTTATTTGTTGTTGTTGCTTTATCCTTCTGAGGTTCTGTATTTTTGGCGGGGAGTTATGTTTCTCGCTGGGACTGTGTGTCTCACCCTGCTGGTTTACACCCTTTTTAGGTGGTCGAGCTAGACTTGGTGGTGGTCGCGGAGCTGCGGTTGAGCAGCAAGATGAGCAATAGAAGGAAAGCGATGGACATGTTGTTGTTTTGGTTGTTTTGTAGTAGAGTCTAGAGTCATCCCTATACTCTCAGGTCCTTGGGAGAATTTTGACATTGTTTCACGATGTATAGCTGTTGACCCTTTGTATATCTTGCTGCTGACCGGATGTGGGCCGTTATGTACATATAAATAGGTGATGGACTCATGTGATGGCTAGACAATTGTTCCTCTAAGCTGTGGGCAAGTATCAAGGCTTGTAAATATTTATATAACATGTTTCCTTGCAGGATGTGGACCTGAATGTAATAGTTTTCTCAGTTTATCTGCTTTCCACAATCGGTTTTATTTAACTCGTGTTTTTGGTCATCTGTAGTTATGGTGATTTCCACACATTTTCGCATAACACCTCGCTGTCTGTGTGATAGTGGGATGTGTTGCCACATTGAAGATGACCAAGGATCACCACATGCAAAGGATTCAATCCCCAAAGCTCCAAGGATCAATCGTTCTAGCTCCTCATGGCTCCAAGGATGACCAAGCAAGGAAGGAGTAAGAAGATGAATGAAAAGAGTTTCTTGCATGGAGAGAAGAGGGTTTATAAACCAAAGGAGGAGAGAAGTAGGGTGATGATGAGGTGTCAACAAGATAGGACTTCAAAGGGACACTTATCCACCCAAGAAACTAACATGCAACCACTTAAAGCATACATGAAAGAGATTGTGATAAAAACTATGTTGATTCTTAACCACTTAGGTCACCCAGCACATAGGGCGTGGTCATGACCTTCACATGGCCGAGACAGACACCAAAACACATCATGGTCGTGACAAGAGGGGTCACCAACAAGCTAGGTCGAGACAAAACCACCAGAAGACAACTATCTCGACCCAAGACACCCACATCCACAACCACATTGGTCAAGACAAAACCATGCAAGGGAGGTGTCTCAACCATGACACCCCTTCAATACACTCTCTCATGGTCAAGAAAAGGGTCACCACCCTCAACAAGGTACGCATGGTCAAGGCACATCAAACCCTGGAAACCCTAATCACCCCCTATGTCACCACTCAATCAAAGTTCAAACAAGGTGCCCCAAAGCATCACACTCTCTCTCATGAAGCCAAGAGAGATAAAGAACACTCTAGAGGTGGTAAATTTCAAGATAATCCTCACAAATGGGTAAATTACAATTTGACCCAAAACATGCACAAAAGGCACAAACATCATTCAAACAAACTCTAACTAGAAACTTAAAATCTCCACAAGCTCTAAGACCATATAAAAGGATTATAGAAAGGTTCTTAAGCACTTATTTAAGAAAAACAAACAAGTTTAACCCAAAGCACATGTCAGGAGTCTTATATGGGGCATATAGGGTTATATCATTGTTTCATAAAGGATTTTAGCAAGATTTCTAGACCATTATGACACATACTTGAGAGGGATGTTGAATTCAACTTTGATAATAAATGCATTGAGGCTTTCAACCATTTGAAGAACAAGTTGATTTATTCTCCTTTATGCTATCCCCTGACTTCTCTTTGTCATTTAGTTCATGACGGATGCATTTGGCATGGCAGTGGGGGTTGTGTTGGGCCAAAGGATTGGATGAATACCACATGTCATCTATTATACTAGTAAAATGATGGACGAAGCTCAAAGGAAGTACACCACCATGGAGAAAGAATTGCTTATCGGAGGATCTAGCACCTCTAGAGAGTAAGAGATTTCTCTCTAAGTACGCCGAGTCTAGTATGTCATGTGCAACATCCATCAATGACAGTTCCTCCATGTCCATTAATTGATCTTTACTCTTGATAAATTTTGTTCTTTTGTTCTACAAAACAAGATGATTGTCTACTCCAACCATGCAACTCAAAAATATCTCATGTCAAAAAAATATTTAAAGCCTAGATTGATTTGGTGGATTATTTTGCTTCAAGAAATTGACTTGGAATTTGTTTATAAGAAGGGGATTGAAAATTCTATAGTCGACCACCTATCCCACATTGAATTACCTTATGATGAAGTTACAAAGATCCAGGAGACAATGCCCCATGAGTGACTTATGTTGCTTGATTCTACTCAAAGGCCATGGTACAAGCACATAGCCAACTTCTTGGGTAGTGGGAGAATACTAAGCACATGGCGTAGGGAAGAAAGTACAAGATTGTTTGCATTGGTGAATTTTTTGTGTGGGATGACCCACATTTTTGAAGCATTGCTACAACCAACTTATAAGAAGTTGCTTCCAAAAGCTAAATAACAAGACATTCTCTCCATGTGCCACTTCTCACATATGTGGGGGACATTTTGTTGGAAACTGGACAACTACTAAAGTTCTTCAATGTGGCTTCTTTTGGCCAACCTTGTTCAAAGATTCTCATGATTATTGCAAAGCTTGCTTCAAGTACCTAAAGTGGGTACAATTTCAAAGAGGGACATGTGCCTCTATCTTCTATTCTAGTAATTGAGGTATTCTATGCTTGGGGTATTGACTTCATGGGTATGTTCCCTCCTTTTGGGTTTGTATACATCTTAGTGGTTGTAGGTTATGTCTCAAAATGGGTTAAATACATTTCAATAAGGACCAATAACCATAAGGTGGTGTGCAATTTTGTCAACCCCAACATTTCTAGCTTATTTGGTGTGCCAGGGGAAATGACTCATGATGGTACTATCCACAAAATTTTTAAAAGTTTCTTGGAGAGGCATGGTGTAAATTTCATGTGGCTACTCCTTACCACCCTCAAACTAGTGATCAACTTGAGGTTACTAGTCAGGAGATAAAGCCTATTCTTGAGAAGATAATGGACCAGACCACGAGGATTGTTCTCTATGTCTCATGAAGCTTTATGGAATTATAGAATCACATTCAAGGCCCCAATTGGCACGACACCATTCAAGCTTGTATATGGGAAAAACTACCATCTACCTGTTGAATTGCAGCACAATGCTTTGTGGGCTTTGAAATCTATGGATATTGATATGGATATGGGTAAGGAAACCACCAGAGTGAGAAGAAACCTACAAATCAATGAACTAGAAGAAATGAGGCATGAAACCTATGAGTTGTCCAAAACTACAAGGAAAGAGTCCAATTCTTACATGATAGGTTGATCAAGAAGAAGACTTTTTATGTTGGGTAATGGTTATGGTTGTACAATTCTAGGATTAAATTCTTTCTTGGAAATCTTAGGTCAAGATAAGAAGGACCATACTGAGTCAAGAATATCCATTCGAGGCTATTGTGATCAATAAGAAGGAAGGTTCCAAAGAGTTCTTAGTCAATGGACAAATATGGAAAGTTGTTGTTGAAGTTGGTCTAGGTAAGCCAAATCAAATTCTTGATGTTGTTGTGTGATGTGCATGATATTGCAATGGAAAATTCACTAGGGGGATGAAATCCCTAGAGTTTATCTTTATCCGATTACAATAATCACCAACCACAAGCGGAAGGGTCTTATCACAGTATAGTTAAGGATCAAATCCAAACAACAACCTTTTTAAGAATCACTTAATTGATTTAAAATAGGCTAGGAATAGTATTTAACACAAAAAGGGATTTGGTTGGTTACATATAATGTGCAGGAACAAATGACCAAATAAAATCTAATTTTATCATATGTGGATACACTAGGGGTGAGTGGGGTTCACCAAAACTACCTACATTTACTCTATCAATGCATCACAGACATACATAAACAAAATCATGGAGGCCAAGTAAATCACCCTTTCATTGTTAGGATTAGGCGTGGACAGATATCACCTTAGGCTAGTTGTTGTGTTACCTAGAGATCATGTATATATCTTTAAGAAACACCTATCGAAGTTCTTATAAAAGGTTTAACAAAAATCAATCAATATCCTAGATCTTAGGTTTGAAGTTCTCTACACCTAAGTGTTGGGATTTCAAATAGTAGATAAGGCAGCGGAAACAAAAAAATTATCCTCGTATCCCAAACAAGCAGACCACATCAACAATGATGTATTTAGGAAAAAGGTTTTGTGAGGTATATACCTAGACCTGGAGTAAGTCTACCAAAATCCTTACAACATGGTGCTTCTAGATCTGACAACACCTAGAGGACAGTTGTGGCAGTTCCCTGGTATGACACCACATACGATAGATAATGCAGTTTCCTAGTGTGTTGGAGATGACCTCCACGCCTCTATATTAGTCCACGTGGACCACCGGGAACTCCTCATCGCGCTTGCTAGAGACAACAAAAAGGAGTTAGTCCCTTAGATGTCAACATGCTAGTGCTGATTTGTTCTCCCTGGTTGTCTCTCCCTTTTACCGGTAATACTTGCTCAATATCTCACATTGCCACAATTGTGAGAGGCTAACGTTTATCAATATTAGTTGTGTCTCCTGAAATCCTTAACTATCCCTCTATTTATAGTACAACCAGGGTCAAGGTTTCCAAGTCAAATGGGAGTCGAAGACACAAATTTTCATAAATTTTTGGCTGTTGTGACAATGAGTGGATCGACTCACATCCCAGTCAATCGACTACAATATCCAATTGTCTGTCTGGAATGATTTCTTATTCACAAATGAATTGGATTTTAATGGCATGATCAATGCATAATATGATGTCAACAATAATACTTGATCCAGTCTTACTGATCATCCGATCATTCGACTAGAATGTTAAGTTTCTTGACTTGAAAATTGAGTCAGTTGACTCAACACTTGAGTCGGTTGACTCACATTTCCAGTCAGCCAATTCTCTACTAATGTTGTTTAAATTGATTACCTAAACACTTTAGTAATCAAGTTAATCCTTATTCATGAGTAAACTCCTATTCCAGGTGCATCATATGTGTGTGACACTATAGTTCCCAAGTTACATTGGCAATGAACGTCCATAATTAATTATGACATCACAAGCAATGAGCGATATCTAGCAGCACATCATTGCTACCCAAGTAATTGGAAAGTTAGAGAATATCTTCAACCTATTTCCACGAATTAGTGTCATTGTGATTGTATAATTCTTTTGTCTCAAATATCCAGATTGAACTCGAGCCATGGAAATATCATCCTGTTAATCATACAATCCATCTTCCTTGAACCAGAGCCTATTGTAGAGATGCATATGGGCTCAATATAATATTTTCACTCACATGAGTATATCCATCCATTTTCTTAGTCTCAACTATCAAGTGGATGGGATATCAACTTCAAAGGAGGGACAAATCCCATCTAAATCACTCACAGACAATCCTCATTTATCACGATGTGTCCAAGCATCACCTTTCTGGCAACCCTTATTTAAGGTCACGTTGGATGATGTTAAAATACATTGAACAACATGTGATGAGTGTAGTGACTTCATGTCTAAGAATCACAATCACCACCATCACATTGAGATTTGATTATGACTGTTATCCATTTATCACTTGTCAGGGAGGGTCTGTCTGGTATACTATTATCTAAAAAGTGCCTATGTGTTTGGTTTGATATCACATATCATGACTAATGAGATTCTGTCAACAACCAACACACACTCTAGTCTTATGTATTATTGTTTTCTATTAGCTTCCACAATAATATCTGACTAGGGACATAATCAAGAATATAAATACCCTTATCATACATATAATCTCATTGTTCATGTCATCAACCTAAAGACTTATGTCATTGAGTAATATCATTCTTTAGACATCTATCATGTTATATCATCATCTCCTATTTGAATAAACATATAGACAAAATTACATTTATTATTAATCAAATCATTTACAAGATATGACATTACAATTATTGTATGAATGGATCTATGGGTATGCATACCAATAGACTCTCACTTGCACTTAGAGCCAATCACCCCTGAACTTATTCCCAAATGAACTTACATGCCCATCATGATTTTTTTTTGTGAAAGTGCTTTTGTCAATGGATCAACAACATTGGTTTTAGTTGAAACTATGCAAATCTTCACATCTCCGTGATGTATGATCTCTCGTATGAGATGGAACTGCCATAGTATGTGCTTGGAATGATGATGCGTTCTAGGTTCCTTAGCTTGTGTAATATCTCCATTGTTGTGACAATACAACTCTACTACATCGTTAATGCTTTGAACCACCCCACATTTAGAGATGAACTTCTTGATCCAGACAACTTCATTTGTTGCATTAGATACATCAATGTACTCAGCCTCTATTGTGGAAACAACAATTGTCTCTTGCTTGGAACTCTTCTAGCTTACCGCTCTGTTGTTAAGGCAAAACACAAATTCAGATCGTGATTTGAAGTCATTTTTGTCAGTTTGGAATCTTGCAATAGTGTAACCCTTTACCACCAACTCTTCCTCACCATTGTAGACAAGGAACTGATCCTTAATTCTTCTCAAGTACTTAAGGATGTCCTTTATGATAGTCCAGTGACTTTCATTGGGGTCGAACTAATACCTTCGTATGTCATACTCGAGGCATATGAGACATCAATACGAGTACATAACATTGGGTACATGATATATCCAATTGCAAATGCATATGGATTCCTACTCGTGTGCCCCCGTTCTTCACAAGAACTGGGACATTGAACTCTAGAGATACTAACACCATTCAACATGGGTAATTTTCCTGTCTTTGAGTTCTTCATGCTGAATCTCTTTAAGACCTTGTCAATGTATGTGCTTCGGCTTAAGCCTAGAAACCTTCTAAATCTATTTCTATAGATATTGATTCCAAAAATATAGGATGCTTCCCCTGAATCCTCCATAGAGAAGGTACTTCCCATCTAGGTCTTTACCATCTATGAAGTAGGAATGTCATTCCCCATCAATAGCATTTCATCTACATACAATTTGTGGAATACAACTACACTCCCACTAACCTTCTTGTAAACACATGGTTCATCTTCATTTTGAATAAATCTAAACTCTTTGACTATTTCATCAAATTGAAGATTCCAGCTTTGAGATGCTTGTTTCAATCCATAAATTGACCTTTGTAGCTTATAGACTTTATTTGCATCCTTTAGACATATAAAGTCCTCGGGTTGTGTCAGGTACACATCCTCAAGAAGATTCCTATTAAGGCATGCCGGTTTAACATCTGTCTACCAATCTCATAGTCATAATAAACTGCAATGGTAAGTATAATCTTGATGGATTTAACCATGGCAACTGAAGAAAAGGTTTCATCATAGTCAACACCTTAAACTTGTTTGAAACCCTTTGCGACCAATCTATCCTTATAGGTTTGCACATTACCATCCATGTCAATCTTTTTCTTGAAGACCCATTTTCACCCGATGGGTTTTACCCCTTTGGGTGGATCCAAGGTCCATACCTTGTTGGTGTATATGGATTCCATCTTAGATCTCATGGCCTCAAGCCATTTCTCATACTCTGGCCCCTCGATAGCTTCTAGGTAGGTTGTTGGATCATCACCAATGATCAACTCATTGCCTTCTTGAGTCACAAGATAACCAAATCTTTCAAGCTCAAGGTGTGTCCTACTATATTTATGAGGTTCATGTGTCACAAGAGGAACTTGAGATTCTACAACAGTTTGTGAGTCTTCTTGTTCCTTATGTACCTCTGGAAGTTCAATGTTTTCTTGTTTCTCTTGAACTTCTTTGAGTTCTACTTTTCTCCCATTTGTTTCTTTGGAAATAAATTCCTTTTCTACGAATACAACATTACTGGCAATGAACACTTTGTTTTTTCAGATGGCGTGTAAAAGTAGTATCCCCTAGTTTCTTTGGGATATCCAAAAAAATAGCATTTATCTTATTTGGATCCTAGCTTTTTGGGAAGTTGTTTTCTCACATAATCTTCACATTCCCAAATCTTCATAAAAGACATATTGGGAAGTTTCCCATGCCATATCTCATATGGTATCTTTTGAACTGATTTAGATGGTATACAATTAAGTGCAAATAGGGCACTTTCTAAAGTGTATCCCCATTCTGAAATTGGAAGATCAAACAAGTCATCATTGCTTGCATAATATCTAGTAATGTGTGATTCCTTCTTTCTGATTCACCATTATGTTGCGGTGTTCCAGGTGGAATCCAGTGTGATACGATACCACGAGTTTGTAGAAGGTCCTCAAACTCTTAGCTTAAGTATTCTCCACCTTGATTAGAACAAAGTACTTTAATACTTTTACCAAGTTGGTTTTGTACTTCATTCATGAAATCTTTGAATTTCTCATATTGCTATTAAATCCTTGAATTTCTCAAGGGTTTCTGACTTGTGTTTCATCAAGTACACATAGCCAAACCTACTGAGATCATCAGTGAAGGTAATGAAGTATTTATAACCACCTCTGAATTTGTTCTAAAATATTTTCATACAATAGTATGTATAAGTCCTAATAGATCAATTGCTCTCTCATTGTGACCAGTGAAACGAGTCTTTGTCATCTTACCCAAAAAAAACAAGATTGGCATGCCTCTATTGATTCAAAATTTAAAGAGTCTAGATAACCATCTTTATGGAGTCCAGAGATGCATCCCTCATTAATGTTTCATAGACGAAAATGTCAAAAGTATGCTTTGTTAGGTTTTAGACTTTTGGTATTTATTTTATAAACATGTGTCTCTAGATCTAGTAAATAAAGACTATAATAGATCGAGACACTTCCATAAAAGATCTATCATTAGAAATAGAACATTGATCATTCTTAATGTGAAATTCAAATCCATTCTTGTTCATACAAGATATAGAAATGATTTATCCATTAATGGTAGGTACAAAATAGTAGTTCTGTAACTCTACTACAAGCCCACTGGGCAGAGATAAATGATAGTTTCCAACTATAGTGGTAGCAACTCTTATTCCATTTACAATGTGTAGTTTGACCTCACCCTTTCTTAAAGGCTTACTTCTTTCAGATCCTGCATATTTGTACATATGTGAGATCCACATCCAGTATCCAGTAACCAAGATGAATAAGTAGACATATTTATCTCAATAATGTATATACATGAAGTGGAGATCTCTATACTCTGCCTCTTCTTCCACAGTTCCTCCAAATAAAGAGGACAATTTCTTATCTAATGTACAACCTGGTGACATCAGTGACAAT
Organism: Alisma plantago-aquatica; assembly: GCA_963693085.1. Classification (NCBI taxonomy): domain Eukaryota; kingdom Viridiplantae; phylum Streptophyta; class Magnoliopsida; order Alismatales; family Alismataceae; genus Alisma; species Alisma plantago-aquatica. Next base: position 1,052,396,793 of record OY856410.1, read on the forward strand.
TGCCTTACTTGTTCATCCCTCCCTTAGCTTTCAGTACAGAGGACATGGGTTAGATTTTCCTTTGCCCTTGGACTTCCCTTTACCTATGTTTATCATCATCACATATTTGGATTTGTCCTTCTTCATCTATGCTTTAGCTGTTCTTAACATGCCAAGTAATTCTGACAATGACTTGCCAAAACCGTTCATGTTGTAGTTCATGACAAACTAGATATATGATTTCTCTAGTGACTGCAGAATCACATATGTGGCCAACTCTTGGCCCATGGGAAATCATAGTAGCAAGTTCTCCACATTCTCAATCAACTTGAGCACATGGGGACCTACTAGATCTCTTTCTTCCAGATTACACTTGAACAATTCCTTCAGGCATCATATCTCTCTTGTCTTGCCTAATCTTGGTACATGTTATTAGGATGTGTTACCATCTCAATAACATCCATATTCTCAACATCTTGAACTAGTCGTGCAAGTTATTCCCATTAAATGTGTCCTTCTCAAGGATGGGTCACAATAAAAACGTGTTGTTGTTTGCCATTAGTTTCTACAGTAAAAATTTGCAATTTGTCAAAAGACTTTTGATTTAATCTGATTAAAAGAAAATTTGATCAAATTAATTTTACCTTTAATATCACTCCCACTATTTTGTTCAAAATGATAGACCCACTATAAATTTGGAAGTTTGTGATGTACAACCTTCTAGTGAGTCAAGATCCATATTTCATTAACATCATGAGTCAACTAGGGTTGATCTCCCACAACTTGACTATTTAGGTAGGCAACACTTGCCAATTGCATCATATACAAATGTTGATAGATGGTATGTGCAACTCTTTGTCATAATATATCTTTATGCTTCTAGGTTCTTAATACCATTAAGATCACCCAGATAAGCCTGAACCAAAAAACAACACGATAGAATATGCACCCTGCGGAGGAAGACCCACATATCTATCAACACACTTCCACAAGATAGATGGCACACCACTCTAGGGCGTGCCTACACTTAGTCGATCAAGCTTTTCATGTGTGTCACTTATGAAAATCATATAGGACTTAATATTTAATTTAGGAATTTAAATATATATATATATACATATCCAATCACCACATACTTATAATATGTATCATATCCATGCAATTACAAAATTTGAGTGACGGTTATAGCCATACTAAAGCAATTCCTTAGAGCCACAAAGAATCACTACCATCTAAGGTCCACATAATATGTAGCAACCTATTCTTGTAGAAAATTTGTACTAGAATCAGCCTGGTTGGTCAACTAAACCCTTCAGTCAATCGGTTGGCCTTTTGAACGGTCATCTGGTCTTCATGGATCGGTCAAGTGGCTCTTGGATCAAGTGGTGCATGGACTCCTCCAACGGATAAGTTGGGCCTCTAATCAATCGGTTGGATCCTCCTGTCGTATGGCCTCCGCGGTCCTTTGGTTAATCGACTCAACTTCCCAATTGATTGATTTGTTTGGTGTAGAATGTCCTTTTTGCCGAAACATAAATTACATCTATCATAATCCTATTGTTTTATTACATTGTAAAGGTGAAACCTTGAGTAACATTCAGAAAAAGTATAGGGAGGGAAGCATTACCTTACATGTGGAGCTAAAGGTAGAGGTTTGATATGCAAACTAAATAATAACAAGAATAAAACCATTCAATCAAACACACACATCCGCAAGGGGTTTTTGGCCATAACCGCACAAACATCCACCACTAGAATTAATTTTAGGGTGATGTGTATCAGTTGCATATATATCATATCATATTTGGTTTTAATCAGATATGCACATTAATCATTTTAAGTATTCACATCATATGTAATAAATAAATGATAAAATGAAATCTGATTGTTGTAAATTAGCATGGCTTGGATGCCACCTTTGGGATTTCGGGCTGCAATAAGGTAGCAGAAACAAAAAAATTCCTGCCCATATCCCAAACAAGCAAATCACATCAACAATAATGTATTTATGAAAGAGGGTTTATGAGGTATAAACCTGGTTCTGGAGCAAGTCCATTGAAAATTCCAAAACATGATGCTTCTAGATATGGAAACACATGAATGATAGTCAGGGTGGTCTCATGGTATGACACCACAGATGATAGTAGACACAGTTTCTTAGCGTGTTTGTGATGGCCTCCACACCTCTATGATAGTCCACGCAGACCACTGGGAACTCCTCATATTCTTACTAGAGACAATAGGAAGGAGTTTGTCCCTTCGATGTCAATGTGATAGTGTTGACTTCTTCTCCTTGGTTGTCTCTCCCTTTTAACAGATAAGACTTGCTCAGGCTCTCACTTTACCATAATTGTGAGAGGACAATATTTGTTAGCATTAGTTGTGTATCTTAAAATCCTTGACTACCCCTCTATTTATAAGAGGTCCAGGGTCAAGGATTTCAGATCAACTAGGAGTCAAAGAGACAAAGTTTCACGAATATATGGTTGTTGCAAACTATGAGTCGGCCAACTCCACACTTGATTCAGTCAACTCACACTCCAGGTGGTCGACTGGAACATTCAGTCAGTCGATTGGAATGCTTTCCTACTCACAAACATATTGGCTTTCAATGCAATGATCAATGCACAACATGACATCAACATCAATCCTTGATCCAGACTTATTAATCCTCTAGTCAGTCGACTAGAATATTAAGTTGCTCGACTCGACATTTGAGTAGGCTGACTTAACACTTGATTCGGTCAATTTACATTCCCAGTCAACCAATTTTTAGCCAATGTTATTTAAATTGATTATCTAAACACTTTAGTAATAAAGTCAAACCTTATCCATGAGTAAAATCCTATTTGAGGTGCATCCTATGCATGTGACCTTATAGGTCCCAAGTTACATTGCAGTGAACATCCATAACTAATTTATGACATCACAAGCAATGAACGATATCTAGAAACACATCATTGCTACCCAAGTAATTGGAAAGTTGGAGAACAACTTCAACCTAGATTTGTGATCAATGTTATTGTGATTGTTTAATTCCTTTGTCTCAGATATCCAAATTGAACTCGAGGTATGGAAATGTCATCCTCCTAATCATTCAATCAATATTTCTTGAACTAGAGTAGACTATAGAGATGCCACATAAGCTCAATATCATATATTGACTCACATGAGTATGGCCATACATTTTCTTAGTCTCACTTATCAAGTGTCCAGGATATCAACTCCAACAGGTGGGACAAATCCCATCTACATCACTCACAGTCAATCCTCATATGTCACAATGTATCCAAGCATCACCTTTATGGCAACCATTATTCAAGGTCATGCTGGATGATATTAAAATACATTGAACAACATGTGATGAGTGTAGTGACTTAAGGTCTAAAAATCACAATCACCACTATCACATTGATATGTGACTATGACTGTTATCCATATATCACTTTTCAAGGTAGGTTTGTCCAATACGTTGTTCTCTAACAACTACTTATATTCTTGGTTTGATATCACATATCATGAGTAATGAGATTTTATCATCAACCAACACACATTCTAGTCTTATGTATTATTATTGTCTATTATGTTCCACAATAATAACCAACTTGGGACATAATCAAGAATGTAAATACTCTTATCATACATATAGTCTCATTGTTCATGTCCTCAACCTGAAGATGTATGTCATTGAGCATTAACATTATTTAGACATCTATCATGTTATATCATCATCTCATATTTGAACAAATATATAGACGAAATTTCCTTTATTATGAATCAAAGAATTTACAAGATAGTATAATCATTGTATGATTGGCTTTCGGGGCATACATGCCAACACTAAGATTGTGACAAACATGTAAACATGTTGGTTGAACAAGCATAAAATGATTGATTCAACATGTAATAAGGTTCATACAAGCATGGATGCAGTAAAAGAATAAAAGAAAATAATGGGGCTACTACCCACACCCTAGCGTAAGGAGCTACTCACAACTCATAGCAAGATCAGAATAAACAATAAGAAAAATGAAGCTTATCTCTAGAATCTCAGTGGTTAGAAGAGATGTAGCAGTAGAATTTTCCCACGACTGACATTGGGTGACCCTTCTTCTTCATCTTCCTCCTTGCTTGGATTTGGTCCGCAATTATGAAACTAGAAGGTGGATGGGTAGTGTAGAGTGTTGTCGACTTTCCTCCTTCGAGGATAGGAAGTAGATCCTAGACTGAGTGGTGGTCGTCGAGTGTCAATTGATGGTGATTGTCTTCTATGGACAGAATGTGGATTTTGACAGTCTAGTTGTTGGATAAGAGATGCCTCCCAATGGTGGTTGAAGTCTTGTATTTATAGGTGGTTGGTAGGGTTTAGAACCTCCCAGTCACCTTGCGTTTGAAAGGTCATCTACCATGAAGGTGAAGGGACGGCGGAGCATAGAAGTTGATGGGTCGAGAAGCATTTAGAAGTTCCATCAGTAGGCAAGGAGATAGATGACCATTGGAAGGTAGATCAGGTTTGAGCATAAAAAGTTAAAGCTTGCCTGGTCATCAAAATATGATTGTAGAACTACCATCGAATGATGAGTGTAGGAACACCATCGGTAGAGGCATGCAAGACATCCATCAAAAGGTGAAGTGGGGGGTACGTTTAGAAGGTAGAAGTAGTACTCCCATCAGAAGGACGACTTGTTGGAGTTCCATTAGTAGGAAGGGTTAGTTTGTCTATCGGAAGATGAGTCTGGAGGGCCGTAGGGAGACAGTGTATGGTCGGCCATCGAAAGCCAATTCTAAACAACCATCGATTGTCAATTGATGGTTGGATATACTAATGTAAACCCACCCCTGGGGGAAATGTTGTCATGAGGTTGATGGCTTGCGCTGATGGACCATCAACTGAAGGAATGGAAATTGATGTCTTGGAAGGTGTAGTTGAAACGGATGGCTTCAGCGTCCAATGAAGGAATAGGTCATTAAAAATATGGCCAATTTCATCAAAAAAATTAGACCCGCTAGTTGGTTAGTGGGACCACTGTCTCCATTTCTGGTACATGAGATATGAGGTTCAAACCTACCATGGAAATCATGGAATTATGGCAAAGTCCTATAAATTAGCAAAAAATCAAGGAAACCTAAATGTAAGCTAGTTCTAGAGTAAAATGATGGAAGTGAAGGAAAAACTAAACGAATAATGCAACTAAAATTATGATGAATATGGACTCATCATTATGTTGGTTGAGAGAATTTCCTATTGGTTAAGATATGTGCTTGAATGCACATGAGAAGGAAATTTACTATGGTGGTGATGCATTGAGGTTTTCAAGAGGTCTAATGATTCAATAATCAATAAGCATGGCCAGAGGCATAAAACATAGTGCTAGTGGGAGGCAACCCACTTAGGTTTGGGAACTTTTGCACCCAACCTTCACTTTTTTATTCTTTTTAGTATTTTTCACATGTTCCATGAAATATAGACACACACTTGTGTTGATATTTTTTTTAAATTTCAAGTGTGATAAGGAAATAGGTGACAGATCAAGAAAAGGGTTCAAATCAATTAGAATAAATAGATTATATCATATATGGATCAAAGAAATTGATTGCGATATATTTGATTGAAAGATTCAAGAAAAATTGAAGATATTTGGAAAGACAGTAGCCAACAAATTGAATGATTGATTAGATTATACTAGTCACAAATTCCTAATTGAGAGGCAAATTTAAGTGACCAGATTTATCATAAGAGGTTCCATTTTAGGGTTGGTTCCTCAAAATAGATCAACTACATCAGATTCTAAATTAAGATGTATCTAAGAGGTTCCATTTTAGGGTTGTTACCCTCACAGTGTTGACTGATGTGGAAGAAGAAGAAAAAGTCAACCTTACATGCAATTTTTTAAATTTCTATCCCTTCTTCATTTTAACATGTCACGACCTATATGGTTGTTATGGTTATTTTATGTATGCTTATGATAAATGTCATTCTAGTTTAATATTGGGAAATTTAACTACTTCACCATGTAATGCGGCCTAGATCAGATGCCTAATGTGAGGGTACATTAGTCTTTCTAGAGGATTTTCTTCAAATTTTAAATATTATTTTAACTTGTTTGCTCTCCTTCATAATTGGTTAGAACCTAGAAATCCATAACTAATTATCTAGATGTATTCTTGGAAAGCCAGTGAGGCAATGAACCATCTTGACTTATGATCATACCTCATTTCTCGACCAAATTTTCCTTTAGAAACTATAAACCTATGTTAATGAAGTATAATTAATTCATGTTATGCGGTATACAAGACATCAGGGTTTAGTGTCCTTAGGCAAAGTTGAGTGGTCATGCATACTGAGTATTATTTAGGACTTCAAGAGAAGTTTTATTTGCCTATGTACTAATAATACTAAAATTAAATTATAAATATGTTATAACACATTACATGGTTAATGAAATTTACTCATATAATAACAAATAAGTTCTACTTTATTTTTCTCTCTAGTGTTATCTCTAATTGAATATCATGCAAATCATGTTCAATGTTTATAGAATCACATTAACGTCACTTTGGTTCAAACTATGTTTAATACTAAAGTTTAACTTTAGTAGTTTTAATTAAAGGATTTTTCAAGGTTAATGAGAATTGTGGTACAATGATAACTTAGTTGCAATGATCTCTTGGGTGCAATGTGAACTTTGGTGGAATTTTATGTGAATAAATCACCTTAGTCGACTCAGTAACTTCAAGTATTGAGAATATTTTATTGATAAATGATCATCAATGTTTTTAAACTTTATTTGAAGTATGCCAAAGTTTATGCATTATTTTCAACTATAACTATTCAGTGACACTCATAATTTTATTTATTTGCATGGATTTGGATGAGATGTCCATAGGTATTGAGAAAATAAGGATTAAGTCATCATGATAAGGATACTATGGACTCATTGAAGGATTAGGAGTGACCTAGTGGGGTGCCATTTGTGTTTTAGAATTAGAGAATGTCATTAGCTTGTATTAAGTTTCCCTTCCATGCAAACTTTAGAGAATGAGAAATGCAATGTGATGGTTAAGATTTCACTTTTTCTTTACATATGATATTCAATGTGTGTGGTACCCCATCAATATTACAAGTCACAAATTAACACTTTTGCTTATATGCATATGTTCAAAACTTTGGTTTGTTGCACCTGGATGACAAAGAAGCCAGACATTTGATCTATTTACATGTTTACCCTCATGATTTTGTTTGCTACGAGCAAAAAATAAGATATCACCATACATGTGTTGTTTTTCTGATTTCTACCCCTACTTCGTTTTAATATATCATGACTGATATGTTGTTATCATCATTTCCATATGCTTATGATAATACTAAAGCAACCCTATTATAGGTCTTTATCTTGGGTCATTTTGTACTTTAATCACATCTAAATATTATATATTGCATGTTATTCCCCCAATAAATAGTTTACTATCAAATGCACTTATGGATGTTTTTTGCACGTTTTTCAAGTACTTGGACCACGCTTTGGATAAAAGGGAGAGGAAGATGATCCTAGGGCTACTTCACCCTTATAGGAGTCTAAGGAGGGTCCAACTTCTTCCCCAACCTACCCTAGGAGCTAAGAGATGAGACAAAGTAAGGAACTCTAAGGATTGTGAAGTTGAAGATCAAAGTGTAAGTAAAAGTCCCCAGATGGCCATGGTGACACAAAATGATCGTGCTTCCGATGTTAAAATTATAGTGAAATCATAGTGGATAAGAAACCTAGGACAAGTCAAGAAGTACGATAGTGCTATCCATCATGGTCATGCCAAGAAGATTCTAGCATGACTGTTCCATCTAGAATGGATGTGTTGCATGGAGTCCACAATGGCCATGACAAAGTCCCAGGTCACCCAATATGGTTGTGCCACCTCACAACTGTCACGGTCGTGCTAGCACAATTGTTCTACATCCTCCAAATATCCACCGTCAAATGTGATATTTCCCATTCCTTGGAACACACTTATCCCTCAACATGACTGTGCTACCCTCTACTCACCACAGTCGTTCTGCTCAGAACGGTCATGTTGCCTCAAACCTAGCTCATTTTTTGCACTATTTTTCCTATTTTCCCTCACTTAACCCTAAGCTTCCCTAGCCCATATATATACATACACACACATCTATACATACATATATATACATACATATATATATATGGGTGGTGGTTGAGAGTTTAAGGTTAGCCACCCTATCACTTATTGCCACCTACTTGAGAATTGATTGAGCTATCACCTACTCCCACATACTCTCGCTTCATTTCCACCATTCCCTACCTCAATACCCTAGTTTTATAGGGTTTTGACTACTTCAATCCACCATTTCATGTCATCCAACCACCAAGTAGGAAGGAGGATGAGTTGCAACTTCTAGGAGGTGAAGGAGGAGGAGTTTCCACCAAACTTCCATAGCTATTCATTTCTCTACTCTTTCTTCTTTCTTTTTTTGTTTTGTTATGAGTAGTTAAGCCCTTTATGTGGTTTATTTGGGGTTGAAATGTGACTTCGGTACCGTGTTGGGGGAAATAACTTGTAAAGTCTGTAACATCATTTTATGTTGATTGTCTTCTACTTCTATCTCATTTCCCATAAATTATCTTGTAGTTTGTTCTTGAAAACATGGATTATATTGTGATTTGTGCTTGAAACCACATAGGTCTAGGAGAAAATGACTTATATGTATCTATTTTGGGATTTGCTCCTACATCCAACTAGTGGATCCCTAGACAACACCCCATCTTCCTAGACATATATCCATTCTCCCACTATGTGTGAGACTAAGTAGCTAGTCTAGAAGCACTTAGTGCAATTGGCTTGAAGCTATGTAAAGGCTAGATGGTAGGTGATGTGAGTTGAAATACCCTCAGTTCCACCCTCCATTAATACCCTTTGATCCCAATTGTCCTAAAAGCTTCTATCCTAGAAACCTAGACTTTATTGGATCCTAGTATAATTCCATCTAACCCTAATCCAAATGATCCTCACAAGGTTGTATAGGGTGTAATTCCCCTTCACACATCCTATTCCAACCATGGCCAATTAGTAGTTTAGGGTAATTATTTATCATCTATCTTGTTGTTTTGTTTAATAATCTAAATAAATGAGTATGGTATTGCATGTTATAACCCTCAACCTAAGTCCTAGTCACATTAACCCAAATGGCCCACACTTCCCATAACTTTCTGAAAACCCTAATTGCTCTCGTGCTAGTTAGTGTTTGATGAGTTAGTTGTTTTACTTGCTTCCTTAGTTAATTGTCTTGTTGTTGATAACTAGCTCTTGCTAGTATAGTTAGTGCCACTTTGTGGTAGTTTGTGCTAGTTATAGCTAGTTAGTTTCTAACTTAGTCCTTTACTTTCCCTAGTTGTATAATCGTTAGTCTAGTTTATTTTCTTGATTAGCTTAACTAGTTTCCATCTCTAAGTTGCTAATTAGGATGGATTTTCTAGTCTAGTGTTAGTGTTAGTTCTTGCCTTGCTGGACTTATTTTAAATTACTCTTTCATTGATTAGCTTGCTATCTTTGTCAATTAGAACTAAAAAATATAGGGTTTAAGAGGCTTTGTTCTTGCGTTATTTTAATTGCTTGTTTGACCCCTTAGTGTAATCAAAGAAAACCCAAGTGAAACCCTTAACCCCTAGACTCCACAGTAGGAACCTAGATGAAACGAACATACATCTAGTGAGCCCTCTTTCCCTTGGGTTAGACACTGACTCATCGCTCCTGTACTATAGATCTTGTACACTTGCAGATTTATTTAAGAGTGTATCCATCAGTTCCTATAAATTTGAAAGACTCTAGTGTGTTCCATAAGGGGTCTCTAGTCAAAATTTAATTGGTTGGGTGTACCTGTTGGGGATACAATCAAGCTTTCTGGCACCATTTTTGGGGAATGAGGCGCTCATCCTAGATAGTTTGTTTAGCTTTGACTTTTCCTATTGCCCTCACCATTGGTATTTATTAATCTTTGTGTTACTTGTGAAAACTTGTTTGCTAACTTGGATTATTTTGATTGGTTGTGCTTTTTGTAGGTGGCCATTTTTACATGTTTGGATGTTGCTCCCTTTCTATCAATTTAATCCTAGAAGATCCTGAGATAGGAAGAAGAAGGTGTAGAAACTGGCACAACCAACACCAAGAAGTTGAGATGGGATATAGGGATGATGAAGACAACTAAGATTTGCATATCTCTCCAATTCCTGCACCGCAGAAGCCATTGGTGACTACTTTATGTTGGGAAATTACCACTTTCAAGTTTCCCCTGAGGTTGATCAGATGTTGAGATAGTAGTTTCCATTCCTCCTGGTCTTCTTGGGCTCCTCCCCACCTTCTATGTCCTTGAGAACAAAAATCCCTACAAGAGTGTGGACTCCTTTCTCAAGACATGCACCACATGTAGGAAACCTACAGCCACTAACGATTCTTCATCGACTCACCATGTTCCCCTTCTCTCTCAAGGATAAGGCCAAGGAGTGGATCTCATCAAAGACCACAATCATGACTTGGGAAGATATGAAGAATGAATTTCTATAGAAATTCTATCATACTTCATCTAAAAGGAGAATGAACATTTTCATGAGAAGGTATATCACATACTTCATCCAAAAGGAGAATGAACATTTTCATGAGATATGGAAGAGGTTCCATAATTTTCTTAGAGATTTCCCCCACCATGAGGTACCTCTTTGGTAACTAGTTCAATCCTTCTAATGTGAACTTTTTGAGACGGGGAAGACCATTGTAGACTTGTCTTGTGGTGGTGCATTTATGGCCAAACCTCCTGAAGACTTTAGCCTCTTTTTGACCACTTGGTTAAAAATTCATGACACCGAGGTTCTAGTGTTGGTGTCTGATATGATAGAACCATGCCAGGTGGCCCTCATCAAGGTAGAGATGATATTAACCCACAAAATGTGAATATCCTAGAAAATATGATGAATCTCATGAAGACACATGTGGGAGTCTCTTCTAGCCACTTGACCAACTCCATCGAAGCTTTTTGTAAAGGAGTGAAAGCTCTACAATCTTATGGTATCTGAAACAACCAATACCAGTGTCAAATTCTTACACTCTGGAATGGAGGAATCATCTTAATTTCTTTAGGAAATAAGGAGATGAAGGACAAGGTATTCCTAGGCAACATCAAGGGTCAAAATACAACTCCAAGTTTGAATAGAAAGCCCTTGGGAAGTTGAGAAGCCTTGGTGATGTAAAGAAGGATGTGGCCTCTCAAGGACAAAACATAGCCGACTGGAACAAAGAATTGACCAAATTTCTCTATCCCTTATTCATTGTGAGTAGGGTAGGCTTCCCTCTCAAACCTTGGTGAATCCCAATAGTGTTGGTGGATCCATGGGTGCTCCTCAAAGCACTTGTTCCCCACAACAAGTACCCACCTTGCAAATGTATGAAGGGCCTCTTAACTATAATGATCCTCCACCTCCACAACCTCCTATATACTTCCCAACCACCTCCTCAATGCCAACAACCACCACATCAACACCACCATCTTCACAATATCCTCCACAACAACAATACATCCTCCAAAATCCCAACTCACAACACCAGAGGCCACCACCTCAAGGATCACAACATCCATCACAAGATTTCTCCTCTTCTACTCATTAGAAATTGAAGGTTGTGATTGTGTTGAGAAGTGGGAAGACTTCAGAGAAGCCAAAGAGTCAGACAGTTGATGGTTTGGTGAATGAAAAAAGAGATGATACTGTGATTGATGGTAATGATATTGTGATGCATGTAGTGATACTTGATTGGTAGTCGAGGTGATATTGTGATACTAAGTGATTATATCGCATATTATGTTGATGTGAACAAGTCCGATACACAACTTGCTCCTTTCCATGATGTAGTTGAAGAACCCTCCACTGCCAAAGAAAGAAAAAGCATAATGAGGACATAATGAACCATTCAAGCGAGAGTCAACATTACTTTGTTAGATGCCATCAAGAAAATCCCCTCTTATGCAGAATTTCTAAAAGACATGTGCACTTTCAAGAGGAAGTCGACTGGAAGGATGCCTAAGAAAGTCAAGCTCACTAAACAAGTGAGCTCCATTATGTAACACACTACTTTAAAGAAGAGAAAAGATTATGGTGCCCCTATCATTCCTTGTTACATTGGCACACACCGCATAGACCAAGCTCTTCTTGACTTGGGTTCTACTATGAATATAATTTTGTATTTTATATATGCAGAATTGAACTTGGGACAATTGAATCTAAATAACTACATTTTGCAGTTCACAGACCGTTCTGTGAAGATGCCTCAAGGGAGAATTGATGATGTGTTGGTATCACTTGATGATGACACATTTTCCTTCTTTCATGTTGATTTTGTTGTGTTAGACATGGAGAAAGGCACAAGAAAAGTGCACCATCATCTTAGGGAGACTGTTTCTATCAAAAACTGATGTATTGATACATGTGAGAACTGGAACCATGTATGTGACCTTCATGCACATGAAGATCAAGTTGAACATCTTCAAAGCATCTGCAAAATTGAGATGATAGGTGCTACTGTGGAAGAAGATTTTTGTCTTCTTGATTGTCTAGAGGAGATTGTTGAGGAATGCCTACCTTTTTGGATTAAGACTTCCATAAATGATAAAGGTATGCAACCCACTGTTGATATGCCTGATGGGGAAACTACTAAAAACAATGAGCTTGCATTTATTGTGGTGAGTGAAGATATTCCTTCTATCTTTGAAAAGTCTTTGAAAAAATATATTGAGGATCCTCCTATTCTTGAGTTGAAAGCACTTATTGAAGGTTTGAAGTATGCATTTCTTGGGATCGTTGGACCCTCCCAGTGATCTTTTCTTCTATTCTCTCTCTAGACCAAGAATATTCTCTTATTTCTATTTTAAAGAAGAACATTCAAGCTATTTGGTGGTCTATTGCTGATTTGAGAGGTGTTGACTCCTCCATCTGTATCCATGAGATTTATCTTGAATATTATGCAAGGCCAAGCCAGAAAATGCAAAGAAGATATAATCCCAAGATGAAAGAGGTTGTAACCCAAGATATAGTAAAGTTATTTGATATTGAGATCATTTGTTCCATTTCTAATAGCCCATGAGTGAGTCATATCTAGGTTGTACCCAAGAAGGGTGGGATCACTATTGCACCTAAAGAGGAGGGTGAGATGATTCCAGTGGGGAACCAATCCAAATGGAACATGTGGGTAGGTTATAAAAATATAAAAGAGGAGGAAAAGAATGACCACTTTCCTCTACCATTTATTAATCATATTTTAGAGAGACTTGCATGACAAAGCTTCTATTACTTTCTTGATGGCTACTCTGGATACTTCCAAGTGGTAGTGCACCCTATAGGTCAAGAAAAGACTACCTTCACATGTCCAACTAGTACCTTTTCTTAAGGACTACCCCTCCACTTTCCAGAGATGTGCCACATCCATCTTTTCTGATATTCTTATTTCCTCTCTTAAAGTTTTCACGGATGATTTTTGTGTGTTTGGAAAGTTTTCTGATGAATGCTTGTATCACCTCACTGCTATTATTGAAAGATGTGTCATGGGAGAAGAGTCACTGCTATTATGAAAGATATATATAAGTAAACATATCACATTGTCCATGTTTAGGGTTAGGGTTCCCATTAATAGCTGATTAGGATTTTAAAGTTGTATCCACCCACCAAACATTAGGTACATAACTTCCCCTTTTCTTGGAATATATTGGGGTTAGGGAACATTATTAGGGTTGATTAAGAAATCACCCAAGCATAGCAAAACATGGTTCATATACATGTGTTCAAGTATGTGTGTATGTGTGTATATATATATAACCCATCATACATGTGTCTCAACTATCTATCATATACATATCACGACCACCAACCATATGGGTTGCAACCACCATCACCCATGGTGTCTCGACCGCAACCAACACCCATGATGTCACGACTATGACACATCATGGGAAGACATGTCTCGTTCCACTAGGGTTTTGTCCACCCATGAGAGAACATATCATGACCTCAAGGAAAAAGGACCCATCTCGACCGATACTAGACCTAGGCCACGATCAAACTGAAACTAGGTGTCATGACAATTACTAGGGTGTTCTTCTACCTTGTGACCTTAGTTTTGGTTGATCATTTGTCTTATCTTGCTTAGCGGTTCACTTCTCAAGGATGAACATTATGGAGGATACATGGTCTAGGGCCGAGAAAAGAGAAGAAGATGGGGTAGGAGATACAAAAGAAATGCCACCAAAGAAAGGTAAACACTTACCAAGGTTGAAGATGACCAAGTATCACCACATGCAAAGGATCTGATCACCAAAGCTCCAAGGATCAATCGTTCTAGCTCCTCGTGGCTCCAAGGATGACCAAGCAAGGAAGGAGTAAGAAGATGACTGAAAAGAGTTTCTTGCATGGAGAGAAGAGGGTTTATAAAGCAAAGGAGGAGAGAAGTAGGGTGAGGATGAGGTGTCAACAAGATAGGACTCCAAAGGGACACTTTTCCACCCAAGAAACTAACATGCAACCACTTAAAACATACATGAAAGAGATTGTGATAAAAACTATGTTGATTCTTGACCACTTAGGTCACCCAGCACATAGGGCATGGTCGTGACCTTCACATGGTCGAGACAGACACCAAAATACATCATGGTCATGACAAGAGGGGTCACCAACAAGCTAGGTCGAGACAAAACCACCAGAAGACAAATGTCTCGACCCAAGACACCCACATCCACAACCACCTTGTTCAAGAAAAAACCATGCAAGGGAGGTGTCTCAATCATGAAACCCCCTCAAGTCACTCTCTCAGGGTCAAGAAAAGGGTCACCACCCTCAACAAGGTACACATGGTCAAGGCACATCAAACCCTGGAATCCCTAATCACCCCCTATGTCACCACTCGATCAAAGTTCAAACAAGATGCCCCAAAGCATCACACTCTCTCTCATGAAGCCAAGAGAGAGAAAGAACACTCTAGAGGTGGTAAATTTCAAGATAATCCTCACAAATGGGTAAATTACAATTTGACCCAAAACATGCACAAAAGGCACAAACATCATCCAAAAAAAACTCTAACTATAAACTTAAAATCTCCACAAGCTCTAAGACCATATAAAAGGATTAGAGAAAGGTTCTAAGCACTTATTTAAGAAATAAAAATAGATTTAACCCAAAGCACATGTCAGGAGTCTTATATGGGGCATGTAGGGTTCTATCATTTTTTCATAAAGGATTTTAGCAAGATTTCTAGACCATTATGACACATACTTGAGAGGGATGTTGAATTCAACTTTGATAATAAATGCATTGAGGCTTTCAACCATTTGAAGAACAAGTTGATTTATTCTCCTTTATGCTATCCCCTGACTTTTCTTTGTCATTTAGTTCGTGACGGATGCATTTGACATGGCAGTGGGGGTTGTGTTGGGCCAAAGGATTGGATGAATACCACATGTCATCTATTATACTAGTAAAATGATGGACGAAGCTCAAAGGAAGTACACCACCATGGAGAAAGAATTGCTTGTTGGAGGATCTAGCACCTCTAGAGAGTAAGAAATTTCTCTCTGAGTATGCCGAGTCGAGTGTGTCATGTGCAACATCCATCAATGACAGTTCCTCCATGTCCATTGATTGATCTTTGCTCTTGATAAATGTTGTTCTTTTGTTCTACAAAAAAAGATAATTGTCTACTCCAACCATGCAACTCAAAAATATCTCATGTCAAAAAAATATTCAAAGCGTAGATTGATTTGGTGGATTCTTTTGCTTCAAGAAATTGACTTGGGATTTGTTTATAAGAAGGGGATTGAAAATTCTATAGTCGACCACCTATCCCACATTGAATCACCTTATGATGAAATTACAAAGATCTAGGAGACAATGCCCCATGAGTGACTTATGTTGCTTTATTCTACTCAAAGGCCATGGTACAAGCACATAGCCAACTTCTTGGGTAGTGGGAGAATACTAAGCACATGGTGTAGGGAAGAAAGTACAAGATTGTTTGCATTGGTGAAATTTTTTGTGTGGGATGACCCACATTTTGAAGCATTACTCCAACCAACTTATAAGAAGTTGCATTCCAGAAGCTAAATAACAAGACATTCTCTCCATGTGCCACTTCTCGCATATGTGGGGGACATTTTGTTGGAAACTGGACAACTACTAAAGTTCTTCAATGTGGCTTCTTTTGGCCAACCTTATTCAAATATTCTCATGATTATTGCAAAGCTTGCTTCAAGTACCTAAAAGTGGGTACAATTTCAAAGAGGTACATGTGCCTCTATCTTCTATTCTAGTAATTGAGGTATTCTATGCTTGGGATATTGACTTCATGGGTCTATTCCCTCATTTTGGGTTTGTATACATCTTAGTGGTTGTAGATTATGTCTCAAAATGGGTTAAATACATTTCAATAAGGACCAATAACCATAAGGTGGTGTGCAATTTTGTCAGCTCAAACATTTCTAGCTTATTTGGTGTGCCAAGGGAAATGACTCATGATGGTACTATCCACAAATATTTTAAAAGTTTCTTGGAGAGGCATGGTGTAAATTTCATGTGGCTACTCCTTACCACCCTCAAACTAGTGATCAACTTGAGGTTACTAGTCAGGAGATAAAGCCTATTCTTGAGAAGACAATGGACCAGACCGCGAGGATTGGTCTCTATGTCTCATGAAGCTTTATGGAATTATGGAATCACATTCAAGGCCCCAATTGGCACCACACCATTCAAGCTTGTATATGGGAAAAAATACCATCTACCTCTTGAATTGCAACACAATGCTTTGTGGGCTTTGAAATCTATGGATATGGATATGGGGTAAGGAAACCACCAGAGTGAGAAGAAACCTACAAATCAATGAACTAGAAGAAATGAGGCATGAAACCTATGATTTGTCCAAAACTACAAAGAAAGAGTCCAATTCTTACATGATAGGTTGATCAAGAAGAAGACTTTTGATGTTGGGTAATGGTTGTGGTTGTATAATTCTAGGATTAAATTCTTTCTTGGAAATCTTAGGTCAAGATAAGAAGGACCATACCGAGTCAAGAATATCCATTCGGTCCTATTGTGATCAATAAGAAGGAAGGTTCCAAAGAGTTCTTAGTCAATGGACAAATATTGAAAGTTGTTGTTGAAGTCGGTCTAGGTAAGGCAAATCAAAGTCTTGATGTTGTTGTGTGATGTGCATGATATTGCAATGGCAAATTCACTAGGGGGTGAAATCCCTAGAGTTTATCTTTATTGGATTACAATAATCACCAACCACAAGCGGAAGGGTTTTATCACAGTATAGTTAAGGATCAAATCCAAACGACAACCTTTTTAAGAATCACTCAATTGATTTAAAATAGAATAGGAATAGTATTTAACACAAAAAGGGATTTGGTTGGTTACATCTAATGTGCAGGAACAAATGACCAAATAAAATCTAAGTTTATCATTCGTGGATACACTAGGGGTGCGTGGGGTTCACCAAAACTACCTACATTTATTCTCTCATTGCATCACATACATACATAAACAAAATCATGGAGGCCAAGTAAATCACCCTTTCATTGTTAGGATTAGACGTGGACATATATCACCTTAGGCTAGTTGTTGTGTTACCTAGAGATCATGTATCTATCACTCAGAAACACCTATCGAAGTTCTTACAAAAGGTTTAACAAAAATCAATCAATATCCTAGATCTCGGGTTTGAAGTTCTCTACACCTAAGTGTTGGGATTTTAAACAGTAGATAAGGCAGCGGAAACAAAAAAATTATGCTCGTATCCCAAACAAGCAGACCACGTCAACAATGATGATTTAGGAAAGAGGTTTTGTGAGGTATATACCTAGACCTGGAGTAAGTCTACCAAAATCCTTACAACATGGTGCTTCTAGATCTGACAACACCTAGAGGACAGTTGTGGCAGTTCCCTGGTATGACACCACAGACGATAGATAATTAAGTTTCCTAGTGTGTTGGAGATGACCTCCACGCCTCTATGGTAGTCCATGTGGACCACTGGGAACTCCTCATCACGCTTGCTAGAGCCAACAAAAAGGAGTTTGTCCCTTAGATGTCAATGTACTAGTGCTGACTTGTTCTCCCTGGTTGTCTCTCCCTTTTACGGGTAATACTTTCTCAATATCTCACATTACCACAATTATGAGAGGCTAACGTTTATCAATATTAATTGTGTCTCCTGAAATCCTTAACTATCCCTCTATTTATAGTACAACCAGGGTCAAGGTTTCCAAGTCAAATGGGATTCGAAGACACAAATTTTCATAAATTTTGGTTGTTGTGACAATGAGTGGATCAACTCACATCCCAGTCAATCGACTAAAATATCCAATCGTCTGTCTGGAATGCTTTTTTATTCACAAATGTATTGGCTTTTAATGGCATGATCAATGCACAATATGACGTCAACAATAATACTTGATCCAGTCTTACTGATCATCCAGTCATTCGACTAGAATGTTAAGTTTCTTGACTTGAAAATTGAGTCAGTTGACTTAACACTTGAGTCGGTCGAATCACATTTCCAGTCATCCAATTCTCTACCGATGTTGTTTAAATTGATTACCTAAACACTTTAGTAAGCAAGTTAATCCTTATTCATGAGTAAACTCCTATTCCAGGTGCATCATATGTGTGTGACCCTATAGTTCCCAAGTTACATTGGCAATGAACGTCCATAATTAATTATGACATCACAAGCAATGAGCGATATCTAGCAGCACATCATTGCTACCCAAGTAATTGGAAAGTTAGAGAATATCTTCAACCTATATCCACGAATTAGTGTCATTGTGATTGTATAATTCTTTTGTCGCAAATATCCAGATTGAACTCGAGCCATGGAAACATCATCCTCTTAATCATACAGTCCATCTTCCTTTAACCAGAGCCTATTGTAGAGATGCATATTGGCTCAATATAATATTTTAACTCACATGAGTATAGCCATCCATTTTCTTAGTCTCAGCTATCAAGTGGATAGGATATTAACTTCAAAGGAGGGACAAATCACATCTACATCACTCACGGTCAATCCTCATTTGTCATGATGTGTCCAAGCATCACCTTTCTGGCAACCCTTATTTAAGGTCACGTTGGATGATGTTAAAATACATTGAAAAACATGTGATGAGTGTAGTGACTTCATGTCTAAGAATCACAATCACCACCATCACATTGAGATTTGATTATGACTGTTATCCATTTATCACTTGTCAGGGAGGGTCTGTCTGGTACACTATTCTCTAGCAAGTGCCTATGTGTTTGGTTTGTATCACATATCATGACTAATGAGATTCTATCAACAACCAACACACACTCTAGTCTTATGTATTATTGTTTTCTATTAGCTTCCACAATAATATCTGACTAGGGACAATCAAGAATATAAATACCCTTATCATACATATAATTTCATTGTTCATGTCCTCAACGTAAAGACTTATGTCATTGAGCAATATCATTCATTAGACATCTATCATGTTATATCATCATCTCCTATTTGAATAAACATATAGACAAAATTACATTTATTATTAATCAAATCATTTACAAGATATGACATTACAATTATTGTATGACTGTATCTATGGGTATGCATAACAACATACTCACACTTGCACTTAGAGCCAATCACCCATGAACTTATTCCCAAATGAACTTACATGCCCATCATGATTTTTTTGTGAAAGTGCTTTTGTCAATGGATCAACAACATTGCTTTTAGTTGGAACTATGCAAATCTTCACATCTCCGCGATGTATGATCTCTCATATGAGATGGAACTACCATAGTTTGTGCTTGGAATGTTGATGCATTCTAGGTTCCTTAGCTTGTGTAATATCTCCATTGTTGTGACAATACAACTCTACTACATCGTTAATTCTTTGAACCACCCACATTTAGAGATGATCATCTTGATCCAGACAACTTCATTTGTTGCATTAGATACATCAATGTACTCAGCCTCTGTTGTGGAAACAACAATTGTCTCTTGCTTGGAACTCTTCTAGCTTACCGATCTGTTGCTAAGGCAAAACACAAATTCAAATCGTGATTTGAAGTCATTTTTGTCAGTTTGGAAGCTTGCAATAGTGTAACCCTTTACCACCAACTCTTCCTCACCGTTGTAGACAAGGAACTTATCCTTAGTTCTTCTCAAGTACTTAAGGATGTCCTTTATGACAGTCCAGTGACTTTCATTGGGGTCCAACTAATACCTTCTTATGTCATACTCGAGGCATATGAGACATCAGTATGAGTACATAACATTGGGTACATGATATATCCAATTGCAAATGCATATGGAATCCTACTCGTGTTCCCCCATTCTTCACAAGAACTGGGACATTGAACTCTATAGATACTAACACCATTCGACATGGGTAATTTTCCTCTCTTTGAGTTCTTCATGTTGAATCTCTCCAAGACCTTATCAATGTATGTGCTTCAGCTTAAGCCTAGAAACCTTCTAAATCTATTTCTATAGATCTTGATTCCAAAAATATAGGATGCTTCCCCTGAATCCTCCATAGAGAAGGTACTTCCCAGCTAGGTCTTTACCATCTATGAAGTAGGAATGTCATTCCCCGTCAATATCATGTCATCTACATACAATTAGTGGAATACAACTACACTCCCACTAACCTTTTTGTAAACACATGGTTCATCTTCATTTTGAATAAATCTAAACTCTTTGACTATTTCATCGAATTGAAGATTACAGCTTTGAGATGTTTGTTTCAATCCATAAATTGACCTTTGTAGCTTATAGACTTTATTTGCATCCTTTAGATATATAAAGTCATTGGGTTGTGTCAGGTACACATCCTCAAGAAGATTCCCATTAATGCATGCCGGTTTAACATCCGTCTACCAATCTCATAGTCATAATAAGCTGCAATGGTAAGTATAATCCTGATAGATTTAACCATGGCAACTGAAGAAAAGGTTTCATCCTAGTCAACACCTTAAACTAGTTTGAAAACCTTTGCAACCAATCTATCCTTATAGGTTTGCACATTACCATCCATGTCAATCTTTTTCTTGAAGACCCATTTTCACCCGATGGGTTTTACCCCTTTGGGTGGATCCACCAAGGTCCATACCTTGTTGGTGTATATGGAATCCATCTTAGATCTCATGGCCTCAAGCCATTTCTCATACTCTGGCCCCTCGATAGCTTCTAGGTAGGTTGTTGGATCATCATCAATGATCACTCATTGCCTTCTTGTGTCACAAGATAACCAAATCTTTCAAGCTCAAGGTGTGTCCTACTATATTTATGAGGTTCATATGTCACAAGAGGAACTTGAGATTCTACAACAGTTTGTGAGTCTTCTTGTTCCTTATGTACCTCTGGAAGTTCAATGTTTTCTTGTTGCTCTTGAACTTCTTCGTGTTCTACTTTTCTCCCATTTGTTTCTTTGGAAATAAATTCCTTTTCTAGGAATACAACATTACTGGCAATGAACACTTTGTGTTTTCAGATGGTGTGTAGTATCCCCTAGTTTCTTTGGGATATCCAACAAAATAGAATTTATCTTATTTGGATCCAAGCTTTTTGGGAAGTTGCTTTCTCACATAAGCTTCACATTCCCAAATCTTCATAAAAGACATATTGGGAAGTTTCCCATGCCATATATCATATGGTGTCTTTTGAACTGATTTAGATGGTACACAGTTAAGTGCAAACAGGGCAGTTTCTAAAGTGTATCCCCATTGTGAAATCGGAGGATCAAATAAGTCACCATTGCTTGCACAATATCTAGTAATGTGTGATTCCTTCTTTTTGATTCACCATTATGTTGCGGTGTTCCAGGTGGAGTCCACTATGATACGATACCACAAGTTTGTAGAAGGTCCTCAAACTCTTAGCTTAAGTATTCTCCACCTTGATCAGAACAAAGTACTTTAATACTTTTATCAAGTTGGTTTTGTACTTCATTCATGAAAATTTTGAATTTCTCGTATTGCTATTAAATCCTTGAATTTCTCAAGGGTTTAAGACTTGTGTTTCATCAAGTACACATAGCCAAACCTACTGAGATCGTCAGTGAAGGTAATGAAGTATTTATAACCACCTCTGAATTTGTTCTAAAATATTTTCATACAATAGTATGTATAAGTCCTAATAGATCAATTGCTCTCTCATTGTGACCAATGAAAGGAGTCTTTGTCATCTTACCCAAAAAAACAAGATTGGCATGCCTCTATTGATTCAAAATCTAAAGAGTCTAGATAACCATCTTTATGGAGTTCAGAGATGCATCTCTCATTAATGTGTCATAGACGACAATGCCAAAGGTATGCTTTGTTAGGTTTTAGACTTTTGGTATTTACATTATAAACATGTGTCTCTAGATCTAGCAAATAAAGACTATAATAGATCGAGACACTTCCATAATAGATCTATCTTTAGAAATAGAACATTGATCATTCTTAATGTGAAATTCAAATCCATTCTTGTTCATACAAGATACAGAAATGATTTATCCATTAATGGCAGGTACAAAATAGTAGTTCCCTAACTCTACTACAAGCCCACTGGGCAGAGATAAATGATAGTTTCCAACTATAGTGGTAGCAACTCTTATTCCATTTGCAATGCGTAGTCTGACCTCACCCTTTCTTAAAGGCTTACTTCTTTCAGATCATGTATATTTGAACATATGTGAGATCCACATCCAGTATCCAATAACCAAGATGAAGAAGTAGACATATTTATCTCAATAATGTATATACATGAAGTGGATATCTCTATACTCTGCCTCTTCTTCCACAATTACTCCAAATAAAGATGACAATTTCTTATCTAATGTACAACCTAGTGACATTGGTGACAATTGCCTTCCTTGTTCATCCCTCCCTTAGCTTTAAGTACAGAGGACATGGGTTTCTGGTTAGCTTTAGAACTCTTCTTAGATTTTCCTTTGCCCTTGGACTTCCCTTTACCTCTGTTTATCAACATCACATATTTGGATTTGTCCTTCTTCATCTGTGCTTCAGTTGTTCTTAACATGCCAAGTAATTCTGACAATGACTTGCGAAAACCGTTCATGTTGTAGTTCATGACAAACTGGATATATGATTTTGGTAGTGACTGCAGAATCACATATGTGGCCAACTCTTGGCCCAAGGGAAATCATAATCAAGCAAGTTCTCCACATTCTCAATCAACTTGAGCACATGGGGACCTACTAGATCTCTTTCTACCATATTACACTTGAACAATTCTTTCAGACATCATATCTCTCTTGTCTTGCCTAATCTTGGTACATCTTATTAGGATGTGTTACCATCTCAATAACATCCATATTCTCATGTTGTCTCTGTAACTCATAGATCATTGAGTATACCATCCTTTTTAGCCTTAGGCACAGTGGAAGAAGGTTCATCCAACTTTGGTGTCTCCAGGAGATAGAGCTTACGCTCTTATGTGAGAATGATTATTAACATCTTGAACTAGTCGTGCAAGTTATTCCCATTAAACGTATCCTTCTCAAGGACAGGTCACAACAAAACGTTTTGTTGTTTGCCATTAGTTTCTACAGTAAAAATTTGCAATTTGTCAAAAGACTTTTAATTTAATCTGATTAAAAGAAAATTTGATGTAATTAATTTGACCTTTAATATCACTCCCACTATTTTGTTCAAAATGATAGACCCACTATAAATTTGGAAGTTTGTGATGTACAACCTTCTAGTGAGTCAAGATCCATATTTCATTAACGTTATGAGTCAGCTAGGGTTGATCTCCCACAACTTGACTATTTAGGTAGGCAACACTTGCCAATTGCATCATATACAACTCTTGATAGATGGTATGTGCAACTCTTTGTCATAATATATCTTTATGCTTCTAGGTGCTTAATACCATTAAGATCACCCAGATAAGTCTGAACCAAAAAACATAATGATAGAATATGCACCCTGCGGAGGCAGACCCGCATATCTATCAACACACTTCCACTAGATAGATGGCACACCACTCTAGGGCGTGCCTACACTTAGTCGATCAAGCTTTTCATGTGTGTCACTTATGAAAATCATATAGGACTTAATATTTAATCGAGGAATTTAAATATATAAATATATAAATATATATACATATCCAATCACCACAAACTTATAATATGTATCATATCCATGCAATTACAGAATTTGAGTGACGTTTATAGCCATACTAAAGAAATTCCTTAGAGCCACAAAGAATCACTACCATCTAAGGTCCACATAATATGTAGCAACCTGTTCTTGCAGAAAATTTGTACTGGAATCAGCCTGGTTGGTCAATTAAACCCTTCAGTCAATCGGTTGGCCTTTTGGATGGTCGACTGGTCTTCATGGATCGGTCAAGTGGCTCTTGGATCAAGTGGTGCGTGGACTCCTCCAACGAATAAGTTGGGCCTCTAATCAATCGGTTGGATCCTCCTGTTGTATGGCCTCCTCAGTCCAAATCGGTTGGATCCTCCTATTGTATGGCCTCCTCAGTCCTTTGGTCGATCGACTCAACTTCCCAATTGATTGATTTGTTTTGTGTAGAATGTCCTTTTTGCCGAAACATAAATTACATCTATCATAATCCTATTGGTTTATTACATTGTAAAGGTGAAACCTCGAGTAACATTCAGGAAAAGTATAGGGAGGGAAGCATTACCTTACATGTGGAGCTAAAGGTAGAGGTTTGATATGCAAACTAAATAACAACAAGAATAAAACCATTCAATCAAACACACACATCCGCAAGGGGTTTTTGGCCATAACCACACAAACATCCACCACTAGAATTAATTTTAGGGTGATGTGTATCGATTGCATATATATCATATCATATTTGGTTTTAATCAGATTTGCACATTAATCATTTTAAGTATTCACATCATATGTAATAAATAAATGATAAAATGAAATCTGATTGTTGTAAATTAGCATGGCTTGGATGCCACCTTTGGGATTTCGGGCAGCAATAAGGCAGCAGAAACAAAAAAATTCCTACCTATATACCAAACAAGCAAATCACATCAACAATGATGTATTTATGAAAGAGGGTTTATGAGGTATAAACTTGGTTCTGGAGCAAGTCCATTGAAAATTTCACAACATGATGCTTCTAGATCTGGAAGCACATGAATGATAGTCAGGGTGGACTCATGGTATGACGCCACATATGACAGTTGACGCAGTTTCCTAGCATGTTGGTGATGGCCTCCATGCCTCTGTGATAGTCCACACAGACCACTGGGAACTCGTCATATTCTTGCTAGAGACAATAGGAAGGATTTTTTCCCTTTGATGTCAATGTGATAGTGTTGACTTGTTCTCCTTGGCTGTCTCTCCCTGTTAACAGATAAGACTTGCTCAGGCTCTCACTTTACCATAATTATGAGAGGACAATATTCGTTAGCATTAGTTGTGTATCTTAAAATCCTTGACTACCCCTCTATTTATAAGAGATCCAGGGTCAAGGCTTTCAGATCAACTAGGAGTCAAAGAGACAAAGTTTCACGAATATATGGTTGTTGCAAACTATGAGTCGGCCAGCTCAACACTTGATTCAGTCAACTCACACTCTAGTTGGTCGAATGGAACATCCAGTCACTCGATTGGAATGCTTTCCTACTCACAAACATATTGGATTTCAATGCAATGATCAACACACAACATGACATCAACATCAATCCTTGATCCAGTCTTATTAATCCTCTAGTCAGTGACTAGAATATTAAGTTGCTCGACTCGACATTTGAGTAGGTCGACTCAACACTTGATTTGGTCAATTTACATTCCCATTCAACCAATTTTTAGCCAATGTTATTTAAATTGATTATCTAAACACTTTAGTAATCAAGTCAAACTTTATCCATGAGTAAAATCCTATTTGAGGTGCATCCTATGCATGTGACCTTATAGGTCCCAAGTTACATTGCAGTGAACATCCATAACTAATTTATGACATCACAAGAAATGAACGATATCTAGAAACACATCATTGCTACCCAAGTAATTGGAAAGTTGGAGAACAACTTCAACCTAGATTTGTGATCAATGTAATTGCGATTGTTTAATTCCTTTGTCTCACATATCCATATTGAACTCGAGGTATGGAAATGTCATCCTATTAATCATTCAATCAATATTTCTTGAACTAGAGTAGACTATAGAGATGCCACATAAGCTCAATATCATATATTGACTCACATGAGTATGGCCATACATTTTCTCAGTCTCACTTATCAAGTGTCCAGGATATCAACTCCACCAAGAGGGACAAATCCCATCCACATCACTCACAGTCAATCCCTCATGAGTCACAATGTATCCAAGCATCAACTTTATGGCAACCCTTATTCAAGGTCATGTTGGATGATGTTAAAATACATTGAACAACATGTGATGAGTGTAGTGACTTAAGGTCTAAAAATCACAATCACCACTATCACATTGAGATGTGACTATGACTGTTATCCATATATCACTTTTCAAGGTAGGTTTGTCCAATACGTTGTTCTCTAACGACTACTTATGTGCTTGGTTTGATATCACATATCATGAGTAATGAGATTTTATCATCAACCAACACACACTCTAGTCTTATGTATTATTATTGTCTATTATCTTCCACAATAATAACCAACTAGGGACATAATCAAGAATGTAAATACTCTTATCATA
This sequence comes from Alisma plantago-aquatica, assembly GCA_963693085.1. NCBI lineage: Eukaryota > Viridiplantae > Streptophyta > Magnoliopsida > Alismatales > Alismataceae > Alisma > Alisma plantago-aquatica. The sequence continues at coordinate 1,052,423,516 of OY856410.1, forward strand.
CATATAGTCTCATTGTTCATGTCCTCAACCTGAAGATGTATGTCATTGAGCATTAACATTATTTAGACATCTATCATGTTATATCATCATCTCATATTTGAACAAATATATAGACGAAATTTCCTTTATTATGAATCAAAGAATTTACAAGATAGTACAATCATTGTATGATTGGCTTTCTGGGCATACATGCCAACACTAAGATTGTGACAAACATGTAAACATGTTGGTTGAACAAGCATAAAATGATTGATTCAACATGTAATAAGGTTCATACAAGCATGGATGCAGTAAAAGAATAAAAGAAAATAATGGGGCTACTACCCACGCCCTAGCGTAAGGAGCTACTCACAACTCATAGCAAGATCAGAATAAAAAATAAGAAAAATGAAGCTTATCTCTAGAATCTCAGTGGTTAGAAGAGATGTAGCAGTAGAATTTTCCCAGGACTGACATCGGGTGACCCTTCTTCTTCGTCTTCCTCCTTGCTTGGATTTGGTCCGCAATTGTGAAACTAGCAAGTGGATGGGTAGTGTAGAGTGTTGTCGACTTTCCTCCTTCGAGGATAGGAAGTAGAGCCTGGACTGAGTGGTGGTCGTCGAGTGTCAATTGATGGTGATTGTCTTCTATGGGCAGAATGTGGATTTTGACAGTCTAGCTGTTGGATAAGAGATGCCTCCCAATGGTGGTTGAAGTCTTGTATTTATAGGTGGTTGGTAGGGTTTAGAACCTCCCAGTCACCTTGCATTTGAAAGGTCATCTACCTAGAAGGTGAAGGGACGGTGCAACATAGAAGTTGATGGGTCGAGAAGCATTCAAAAGTTCCATCGATAGGAAAGGAGATAGATGACCATTGGAAGGTAGATCATGTTTGAGCATAAAAAGGCAAAGCTTGCCTGGTCATCAAAAGATGATTGTAGAACTACCATCGAATGATGAGTGCAGGAACACCATCGGTAGAGGCATATAAGACATCCTTCAAAAGGTGAAGTGCGGGTACCTTTAGAAGGTGGAAGTAGTACTCCCATCAGAAGGAAGGCTTGTTGGAGTTCCATTAGTAGGAAGGGTTAGTCTGGCTATCGGAAGATGAGTTTGGAGGGCCGTAGGGAGACGGTGTATGGTCGACCATCGAAAGCCAATTCTAGACAACCATCGATTGTCTGATGGTTGGATATACTAATGTAAACCCACCCCTAGGGGAACTGTTGTCATGAGGTTGATGGCTTGCGTTGATGGAGCATCAACTGAAGGAATGGAAACAGATGTCTTGGAAGGTGTAGTTGAAACGGATGGCTTCAACGTCCAATGAAGGAATAGGTCATTAAAAATATGGCCAATTTCATCAAAAAAATTAGACCCGCTAGTTGGTTAGTGGGACCACTGTCTCCGTTTCTGGTACATGAGATATGAGGTTCAAACCTACCATGGAAATCATGGAATTAGGGCAAAGTCCTATAAATTAGCATAAAATCAAGGAAACCTAAATGTAAGCTAGTTCTAGAGTAAAATGATGGAAGTGAAGGAAAAACTAAATGAATAATGCAACTAAAATTATGATGAATATGCACTCATCATTATGTTGGTTGAGAAAATTTCCTATTGGTTAAGATATGTGCTTGAATGCACATGAGAAGGAAATTTACTGTGGTGGTGATGCATTGAGGTTTTCAAGAGGTCTAATGATTCAATAATCAATAAGCGTGGCCGGAGGCATAAAACGTAGTACTAGTGGGAGGCAACCCACTTAGGTTTGGGAACTTTTGCACCCAACCTTCAATTTTTTATTCTTTTTAGTAATTTTTCACATGTTCCATGAAATATAGACACACACTTGTGTTGATATTTTTTTTAAATTTCAAGTGTGATAAGGAAATAGGTGACAGATCGAGAAAAGGGTTCAAATCAATTAGAATAAATAGATGATATCATATATGAATCAAAGAAATTGATTGGGATATATTTGATTGAAAGATTCAAGAAAAATTGAAGATATTTGGAAAGACAGTAGCCAACATGGTCGTGCTTCCATGGAATGAATGTGTTGGGAGCATTAAAGTTATAGGTAAAAACTCAATTTTGGGGCCAACTAACATGGTCATGTTCGACCAGCACAACCACTTAAGTCATTATATTATATATAAAGATAGAACGACCAGATCACATTTCACCACAACCAGCACAAGTGTTCCTCTTCGTTAGTGACCTAGGGCGACTCTAAGCTCCCCAAATCCTTCCAATATCTAGTCCCAAGATCCATTGAAGTTTACTTAACCTTCCATAGGCCTTCTCTGGCCTCCAACTCCCCATTGCAACCCTTCTCCACCTATGAATCAGATCTACCTAGCCCTACTTTTATGTCATCCATGTCCATTTTCCACTAAAAATCAATGCAAGATGAAGGTGGGAAAGATGTTGAAGAAGGGGGTCCAAAGTGGCATCCAAGCCATCAGTGGAGGCAAATCTCACATGAGGAAAGCTTCAAATGTCACCCTACCATCTCGTAGCTCCATTCCATCACTGTCAAACTCCATCTCTGGTTCTCTTCCATGTTTGATGTCAATGAGTTCACACTACAGATCAACCTACATCCAACAAGGAGAAGAAGAAGCTCCATTAGATCATGAGATAGAAAATAATGTTGACTTCATTGATCTTTGATGTTCTAGCCCAAGAAAGAAGGAGCAACAAAAACGCGTCCACATTATCCTTATGCCAGGCTCTGCGGCCTACTCTAGAGAGACATTTTACTTCCTTGGCACAACCACATGCCACACAACAACCCACAAGAAGGAGGTTGCTAATTGAATAAGAATAGGAAGATATTGTGGAGATTGAGATGGTGTCCCTTATATCTTCCTATTCTTCTTCATTTAGCAACCTCCTTCTTGTGGGTTGTTGTGTGGCATGTGCTTGTGCCAAGGAAGTAAATGTCTCTCTAGAGTATGTCGTAGAGCCTGGCAGAAGCATTTCTATTGCCCCTTCTTTCTTTGGATAGAACATCAAGATCAATGAAGTCAACATTATTTTCTGTCTCATGATCTAATGGAGCTTCTTCTTCTCCTTTTTGGCTGTAGGTTGATCTGTAGTGTGAACTCATTGACATCAAACATCGAGAGGAAGAAGGTGAAGGAACTGAAAGTGAAGAGGTGGAAGAGGAACTGGTTGGCATGATTTCAAGCTTGGAAGCAGGGCGGATAAAGATCTTGGGGAAATAGCCTGAAGGAGCCACTTTTGGTAGGAAAGCACCTAGAAAAGTCTATTTGAAGCTTCTTCACCGAAAATGCACAACAAGGAGGGTGATCCCTATGATATATGTGTGTATGTCCGTTGTGCAGGTTTTAGGGATCAATTATCACTTCAAGCACAATGTAAGCACATTTGGGTTGTACAAAAGGCTGAATGAGGTTCAAGAGACCTACCTTGAGACGTCCTATTACCTCTTAGGGTCACTGGAGAATGTGTAGTATAAAGGTTTTGATTTAGACCCAATGATTCTCTACATGTGTTGACGACCTCCAGACTCAGTAAGATATTTGCTCCCACTCCAAAAATGACAAAGAAATTTGATGAGGAAGATTTGATAGATATACTATTCAGAGATATGGAAGACATTCGTAGGCCAAGAGACCTGTGCTACACAAAAATCTAAGACAAGTAAATTGCATGATCCATTAATAAGGCACTTTTAAAAAGTCTTAGCAAATAATATTTTTGGTCAGTATGACAATCATGGTTGTTGCTTTTCCAAGGATCTATATGTGATGTCTACTATGGAAAATAATGAGCATATCAATCGAGGGGATATCTTGATTTACTATCTGAAAACAATTCCCTACAAGAGCAAAACTGCATTCATTATGGGGGGAATAGTTACTACTTTTGCATTGGCCCTAGATTGCGAATTAGAGGGCCTCACAAAGGTGGAAGGGACTAAATATGTTTGTTTGAATTACCTAGCAAGGTCCCAAATGATCTCTTTTAAAAATGGAAAGATCATCTTCAATATGAATGATGCATATCCTGGCAACACCTTGGAGCTCCTTATCGCACCAATGTATTACTGGATGATATGGGACCAGTACAAGATTTATTGGGGGCACTTTCCAGATGGGAAAGTACATGCCCACCAAATAAGACTATAGGGCACCACCAGTTGATATAATTCAGGGAGAGGGAGAGTATAATATACCAGAGCAATAGCATATACTTGAGAGTCTCACGGCACTAGCCAGAGGCATGATGACTTTGATGTGCAGCCACCTTCAACCAATGCATATGACATGTCATCTATCCATGCACAGTTGGAGGGGATTCAACACAGGAATTAGGACATGTGGTTGGACCAGCAATAGATGCATAATCAAGCCAACCATATGTACCACTTCTAGCACACGTAGGTTCAAATAAACCTCCAATGGGGGGAGGACTTTTTGGGTGCATTTTCTAGTAACCAGGAAATATATCCCCCTCCACATGCAGATTATTGGGGGTAGATAATACCAAAATCCTCCACCATATGGGGGACCACCAGAGGATCCACCACCACAATAGTGACATTTATCCTATCATTCCTAAGCTTTAGTTCCATGTTGAGGACAACATGATTCAAAAGTTTGGGGTGGTAGAGCGGTACGCGCACTCTTTTCTCTAGTTTCATTTTGTTATGCTTAATCCACCTTGTCTCACCCTACTTTTGATGATCGATGATTGCACCACCTTATCTAGTGTAGAATTTTATTTGCTTTGCATATGTGTGTATCACGTAATTCATTTTCTTGTACTGTTGCATAATTTTTTAACTTTTTTTTCTTTTCAGACAATTCCATGCCATGAATTGCATATCATGTAGGTTTTCATAATTTTTGTGTGTTTAAGCTTTTTTTGTTGTTTTATAATGTAGGTTTAGATGTGATTGAAGGCAATTTGGCACCATTTGTCCAATTTTACCCAAGCTTGAATCTAGTTGCCTAATAGTTTGTTTCAACTAAATCTCTGCCTATTTTGATATGCATGGTTAAAATTGGGATAATACATATCATTGATGATGTTGTTAGCTAAATGAGTCCTATGATGGAATTTTACATGTGCTCCAAACCTCTTGCAAGTAATGTACTATTTTAACAAAAAATTGATAATTGCAAGCCTACTTGGGATTATTCATTAAATGGAGAACTAGTGTAATATACCATATTTCACATTTTATTTATGGCTGGTCTTTTGGTGAATGTTCCATGGATTAGCTTGTTTGAGAAATCACAATGGATATTCATCACCTATGACCCCTCTTTAACCCTATATTTCTTCTAGAATCTCTTACCTATTTGCCTCATGAAAGGATTCCAAAAGTTCACATATTAGCCTTGTCCAACCTCCAAAAGTTTGAGGTGTCCATATCTATATCCCTCTGCTTCACTCTTAACGTCATATGCCCTCCTTACATATGGGTCAAGAAAAAGAAAAAGAAAAAAGAATAAGGGATGGCTCTATGTAATATCCTCTCAAGAAAATAAAAGAGAGAAAAAAAGATGAGTGCCTCTATGTAATAGCACTCCACTCCCTTCCATAATCCTTTTTTCTCTTATTATGCCTAGTAGAGCTAGGGTGAATCAGCTATGGCCCTCACACTCCTATACAAGACAAGTGGGTCATGAGAAATAAGGTGAAGTGCATGATGGAATTCTAGCAAGTGAAAAACAACTCTAACCATTTAGATGTATGTCATGCATGATATGGTATATCTGGAGCATTATGAAAATCACATCACTTACACGTGTGATTGGTATCACATATTTGAAATTCTTGTTCTCTATGCTTGAATCACATTGAAAAATTAGAAAAATAAATGGGGAGTATTGGATTGCATGCCTAATTTCACATGTGAACTTACTTTAGCCAGTGAACATCATGATGATAGCATTCTCCCATGTTTTACTTGAATGAAGTAAAAGAGAGTTTAAGTTGGAACATACTTGAGGACAAGTATGTTTCAAATTTGGGGTGGTAATGCAGTCATATTTTAGCGCTTCATCTCATTTCATTTTGTGCTTTAGTCACATATAAACATTGTAGAATGCATGATATTCCCCCAATAAATGGTTTACTATCAAATGCACATATGGACGTTCTTTGCATGTATTTTAGGTACTTGGGCCACACTTTGGATGTACAATAGACAAGGAGGAGGATCTTAGGGTTCCTTCACCCTTGGAGGAGTCTAAAGAGGGTCCAAGAGCTTCCCCCACCTACCCCTAGTGGCCAAGAGTCAAGCCAAAGCAAGGAACTCCAAGGATCGTGAAGTTGAAGATCAAAGTGCAAGTAAAAGCCCTCAAAACGGTTGTGGTGACACATAATGGTCATGTTGTCAATGTCAAAGTTATAGTTAAATCACATTGGAGAAGCAACCCAAGACAAGTCCAGCTAGACGGCCATGCTAAGAAGCTTCCAGTACGATCGTGCCAACCAAAATGGCTATGTTTCACATAGTCCAAAACTCCCATGCCAAGAGAAACAAAAAAGTCCAAGTCACCCACTACGGTTGTGCTGCCCAGCACGGCCATGCCACCTCACAACCACGAAGGTCGTATTGTCCATCACAACCATGATACCAACCTCCAAGTATCCACCCTCAATTGTGATTTTTCCCATTCTTCAACATGACATTTCTCCCTCAACATGACCATGTTATCCTCCACCCACCACGGCTATTTCTCCCAGAACAGCAGTGTTGCCTCAAACCCCAGCTCATTTTCTACACTATTCTTCCATTTACCCCCACTTAACCCTAATATTCCCTAGCCCTTATATATACATGGGTAGAAGTTGGGAGTTGAAGGTTAACCACCCTAGAACTTATTGCCACCTAGTTGAGCATACATTGAGCTCTCACCTACTCCCACTTCATTTCCACCTTTCCCTACCTCAAAACCCTAGTTTTCTAAGGTTTTGACTACTTCCATCCATCATTCCATGTCATCCAACCACCAAGGAGGGAGGAGGACAAGATGCATCTGCTAGGAGGTGGAGGAGGAGCATTCTTCACCAAGCTTCCATGGCTACTCACTCCTCTATGCTTTCTCCCTTCTTCATTTATTTCTTATGAGTAGCTAAGCCCCTTAGGTGGGTTGGGTGGGGTTAAAATGCTACTTTGATACCACGTTGGGAAATAATAACTTGTAAACTCTATAATTTCATTTATGTTTATTGTCTTCTACTTCTATCTCATTTCCCATAAATGATCGTGTGGTTTGTGCTTTCAAACATGGAATATCTTGTGATTTGTGCTTGAAACCACCTAGGTGTAGGAGAAAATGACCTATACATAAATATAATGAGAATTAGCTACTAGCTCCAACTAGTGGATCCCGAGCTAGCATCCCATATTTCTACATATATATCCCTTCTTCTACTCCTATGTGAGAGATCTAAGTCGCTAGTCTAGAAGCACTTAGTGCAATTGTCTTGGAGCTATCTAAATACTAGATTGTAGGTGATGTGAGTTGAAATACCCTCATTTTCACCCTCCATTACTACCCTTGGCCCCCAATTGTCTTAAGAGATTATATCCTAGAAAGCTATATTTAATTGAATCCTAGTATAATTCCACCTAAACCCTAATCCAAATGAGCCTCACAAGGTTGGATAGGGTGTGCTAGGGTGTAGTTTCCCTTCACACGTCCTATTTCATCCATGGACGATTAGTAGTTCAAGGTAATTCTCTAGCATCTATGTTGTTGTTTTGTTTGATAATATAAAGGAATGAGTATCATTTGCATGCTATGACCCCCAACCTAGGTTCTAGCCACATTACCCCAAACGGCCATACTTCCCATAACTTGCTTAAAACCCTAAGTGCTCCCTTGCTAGTTAATGCTATTTCCGTTAGTTGTTTTACTTGCTTCTTTAGTTGATTTTCTTATTCTTGATAACTAGGTATCGCTAGTATAGTTAGTGCCATTTTGTGGTTGCTTGTGCTAGTTTTAGCTAGTCAGTTTCTAATTTAGTCCTTTTCTTGCCCTAGTTGCATAATTGTTAATCTAGTGTATTTTCTTACTTAGGTTAACTAGTTGTCAACTCTAGGTTGCTAATTAGGATTGCTTTGCTAGTTTTGTGTAGTGTTAGTTCTTGCCTTTCTTGTCTTGGTATAAACTGCTCTTTCATTTCTTGGCTTGTTTCTTTGTCAATTAGAACTCAACTGTCTAGGATTAAGTACATTTTGTTCTTGTGTTCCTTTAATTCCTTGCTTGAACCCTTCATGTAACTAACCAATTACCAAGTTGAACCCTTGAACCCTAAACTACACAATAGGAACCTAACTGAAACAAACATAGCTCCAATGCCCCCTCTCTTACTTGGGTTTGACTTTGACTTACCACTCCTATTCTACTCCCTAGTTTGTGTGCTTGTGGATTTGTTTAAAAGTGTGTCCATGGGGTCCTATAAATATAAAATGTCCTCGTGTGCCATAAGGTGCATGTAGTCAAAATTTAATTGGTTGGGTGTACCCGTGGGGGATGCAATCAAATAAGCCATGTTGGTTTTCAGTTAGGGAATATGATTATTGTACCCCTATCATACATCCTAGCTGAAGCACATAATTTGAGGGGACATCAGACTTCCAAAATGAGTTTCCCATGATATTTGAAATGTTTTTAATTTGTTTTCCCTCATTCATGATTGATTGGAGCCTCGTATATCCATATCTAATTAACTCGATGTCTAGAAAATTTATTGTAGGTATATTAGGGTTTCTTAGGACTTGGGGTAGAGTTGTTGTCCCTCCTCAACTAAGGTGAGTGGTTTCACACCAAGTCTTATTTAGGGTTTTAAGAGATGATTTATTTGCTTACATACTAGTGTTACTCATTGTAAAGTACAATCATGCTATTACTCACTACATGGTCATTGAAATTTACTCATATGATACGAAATAAGTTCTTCTATAATGTTTTAGTAATTATTCTCTCAAAATGATTATTATGCATCACGACTATGCTAAGGAATGAAAGAATCATACAAATTACATTCAGATTGAAGAAATCATATTGGTGTTGGTGCAAGCACCTTATAATCTTATATGCACACTTTAGTGTAAGCTATGTTCAATAAATAATGTCTAAGTAATATCAATTCAATGACTCTCCAAGGTTAATGAGTACTTGGCTGATATGAATTCATGGTAGCAATGAGAACTTTGGTGAAAGTTTATTTGGAGAAATCACCTCAATTGATTGAGTAACTTCAAGTAAAAAGAATATGTTAGTGATAAATTATCGTTAAGTTGTTTAATCTTTATCTTAAGTTTTGTGAATTTATGCATTATAATAAATTATAACTAACTAATGCATCTACATGTTTTTAGTTCCCTTACATGGTTTTGGGCGAGTGACAAGCCTTAAACGTGGGTCCAAAAATGGAGACAAGTCTAGGTCATCAGACATTAGAAATTTATAATACTTGAATGTTTAAGACTCCTACAACTAGCACATGGTCAAAATAGTTCGGGGTCGAACACAGGGATTGGCACAATAGCGCTTCGGAACTCAAGTTTTACTTGTCTAAGCATGTCGAAAAGTTGAAAGATAAGGTTTTGATGTAAAGAGAAAGAATTATAAAGAATCAAACTAAAAGTCTGTCTCTAAGGGGAGTTACCAGAAGGATTAAGATTTGGGGTTTAGAAGTTTTTATTGGAGTTTTTAAATAAAGGAAAGGTGAGGAGATAAAACTATTCTCAGCGTACAGCATGAAAGAAGAAAACTTAATCGTAACAAGTGACATCAGTGTACATCCTGCACCCTCTTCTCTCAAAGAGGGTGCCACTAGCCATGCACTAAATTCCCTCTCTCAAAGGATATGAGGCATAGATTGGAGCGGAAAGATAGGTTGGGGCAAACCTGATTCTGGGTACTCTCGTACACCCAAATTAGACCAAGCTCTAGAGTTTACGACGTCCCTCTCTCAAAGGAATCGAAATGAGAAACATGATTGAATAGCTAGTCAAAAGTGTGATCCAGACAGAAGAGACAAGAGCTCAGATGCTATAAAGAAATCATCCAACAAAAAGGAGCCATACATAGAACAACATGAGATAAACTCCACAGGTTCCAATAATATAATCATAAAGAGAAAAAAGGGTTTAGTTACAATGCAGTAATAAAGAAAGTAAAGTGTTGTAAAAGGAAAGATAGGCATCGGTTTCCTTGATTTAGTAGATCGATATACATAGCAGTAGACACCTAAGGTAACGTTAACTCGGTACTAGGTAGGAGCCCTATCGGGATACGACCGTTTCGGGTTCTTGACCGTGTCGGGTTGTGAACCATGATGGGTGGGGGTGTATCAGGAAAGGACTCCCTACCCGATATGGTCATATCAGGCTGTCGGCCCTGTCGGGTTGCAGTCATGATGGGTATAGCCCATATCATGTTGGGTATCATGTTAGGTTAAGACCCATATCATGTTAGCATTCTCTTAGGGTTCTCAGGTTCCTCATGTCAGGTATAGATGGGCGAGCCGTCTCGGGTTGAAGCCCATGTAGGGACCCGACATGTTGAAGTAGCCTTGAGAGTCATGTCGTGCTACTTGTTGCTACCGGGTCGGGTTCTAAGTGAACTTCTCCCATCCCTCTCGGGTTGGGGGTGTGCTCACCTAGTATCGCCCGACAGACTCTGGAACTCAACGCACTAACTCTTGTGCTCTCAGAGTTAGCTCTCGTAGGGTTCTGCCCCCGTCCCATTGTAGGCCTATAGCTGCTATTTATAGGCAGTGGGTTGGTGGGAGATGCGGCTCTTGTTGGTCCATGTGTCCTCCGTCTGGCATCGTTCATGTGGCTTTGAAGGGGTCAACACGTCTGTCTCCCAGAACGCCTGGCAGGGGTCGTCACGTGTCGAGTTGTGAGTAAATTGCGCATAGTTGTGTCGGGTAAGAACCTTGGCGGGCTGCTGCCCCGAGGGGTAGCCGTATCGTGCAATCGACTTTGTCGGGTGGCGAACCATGTCAGGCAAGGCACCCTGTCAGGTAAAGAGTTACAGCGGCTAGGGCTCCCGTGCGGCACACCCGTGTCGGGTTGTTGTCGTATCGGGCAATGACTATGACGGGTAAAGGGGTGTGTTGCCTCGTGCGCTACCGTGCCCAGAACGGGTGCTTCATTGCGGATGGGCCTGAAGGGCCCATTAGCACTCTTTTTTGTGAAAAAATAAGAGAAATTCTACAAAAATATAGGAAATGTTATCAAGGGCATAGTGGGCATTATTGTTTTCAAAAAAATAAGGTAAAACAGAGAGGAAGTTAGGTTTAGAGGTTGTTTTGATAGTAAAATATAAGCTCTAGCAGTCATAAAATGGGTGTTTTCAACTCCCCCAAACTTAGCATTTTGATTGTCCTCAATCAAACTATACATATTGTAAAACTTTTATTTGCGGTACCTTTCAAAACCAGGCATAGTCTTCGAACGAAGGTTAAGTGGATTTTGGAATGTCATGAAGAAAATTATGTCTGACCAAGAACAATAGACTTTATTTTCTTTGCTTGTTTAAACAAAAAATTTCTCCCCAACTTTTGTGAGACTTTGGTGCATGATTTTGAAGTTAGCTTTCACACCAAACTGCTTGAATCTTGGGGGTAGAAGGTGGGGTTTTCGGGAAGGCTCAAGGCTTTTTGGGTTTTTCTTACTTCCCATTGGTCCATCCAGGTACGGGTCCATTAGCGAGCAAGTGGTCCCTGCAGTCTAAGCCAGTTGGCTTTAGAGTAATAATTTCACATCCTACGTACCACTGCCTCAGATCTACCATGCCTAAAGATGGGTACTTCTGGGAAGACAAGTGTGTGTGTGTTTTTTTTAGCACATCTCTCATGCTTTTATTCACTCTCATAAGGCTTTCCTCTCTTTTTGGGATTTTGACAGGTAGGGAAAAGGAAGTTTGCTGTTTGTCCAGCTTTTTCCTTCACATGCACGTCTCTTAACTGTTGCGAGATTATTTTTCAAAGTTGGCATAGAAAAGTTATAGTATGTATCATTTAAGACTATGTTTACAGGAGGCATAGCAAAAATGTTCACCACCTTAGATATGGAGAGAACAAGCTAGAAGAAGTTGTACCAAATATTTACAATAAAGTAATTTTTACAGTTTTGAGCAACATGCAGCTGTGTATATATCATGTATGTATTGCTTTCTATCAAACATTTATATACATGTATACACAGAGTATGGTGGGGAGAGTAAAATGAAAAGAGTAAGAAAATTTTAGAGTACCTCCCTCACTGATGTTATGGAGCACCCCCCCAAACTTACCCCACACTTTGTCCTAGAGTAGTGAGATAAATAAGAAAGGATAGGCATAGATCAGTGAGGGTTCAGTGGGTGTGTGCGCCAGCAGAAGACCATCACATATTCTCCTCGTTGGTTTTGGTAGTCGAGGTTGTGGAGCTTCTGTGGTGCTTTTGTCAAGGATGCTACACTGTATATCCAGTGTAGCACATAAACTTTGCAGTCATTTGATAGGGGGGCATGTTGTGGACTGCGGTGGTAGAATTGGAGCTCGTGCCAGGTTGCTATGGATCTTTGAGATAGGGTTGTATCAAGGACACCACCTCGGTATAGTATTTTCATTCCAGTCGCTCGAGAGATGTTTTCGGCGTAGATGCACACTCCGTCGGCCAGTCATTGTTGGCGTCTGAGCTATTATAGAAGAAACCGATGTGGGGACGGGTGTATATCATCAGGAGCATCCAGTGATTATCGTGCAGCAGAGGAAGAAATATAGTGCACGTCAAACACTTCTTTACTTCAAGCTGGAACAACTGGCGTGCTCCTATTTCATCAGTCAGGCATAAGTCATTGAACAACATCAGATGGGCAATGTAGGGTTGTCCAATCTTCTTCTATAAGATAGGGATGTAAGATGATGCCACTGTCATAGCTAAACATCCTCCAGCCTTGAGTAGGTCTTGTAGGTCGTCGAGGGGGATAACTGCATTATCTTTCTCGTAGATGATGTCTACAGTGTTAGAATCAGTTAGTTGTAGAAGTATTTGGTTGACATGCTCTTGCGATAGAGAACTACATGCAGAATGGTCAAAATTGCTAATGGAGGAGTCAAGGATGACAGGCGAAGCAGGAGCGCCTTCAGCGGCAAGTACAGATCGTAAATGCTCTATATTCTTGTCTATCCTGAAGACGTCAGAGGAGCTCTCGACTTCGTTTCTTTGAGGACGGCTAGGTTGAGAAGAATGGGAATCAAAATCAGAACTAGCATTTGTCTCCAGCAAGTCCTCTGGAAGCTCTGCATCTCGGAACCAACATATGTCTCCAGCAAGTCCTCTAGATGCTCCTTAGATGAAAGAAGTTTGTGACTTGGAGTTATCGTATGTATATGAAGATGTTTAGCAGCTCAATGGTGCGTAAGATGATGACATCACTATTTCCGCTCCTCGGGTCTTGTTGAACTGGGAAGTCTTTGATCCCGTAGAAGTTCCAAATGCCGTTGTGGCATCAGATGCCTTGTTTGATGACCCGGTGGAGATGCAGAGGTAAGAGCCTGAGGTTGATGTCTTCAGGGTGGAGGAAGATCTGCTCCAGGTGTGGGACATCCATGTTGTAGGATCTCAGTAAAGTAACTCTGTGGGAATGGAGGTTAGCCACGCAGAGGAACCAGTATCCCCTATGCTTGTGGGGGGGGGCAGCACCAAGTCGGGGTTGTGCTCTTCTATATGCTTCAGCATGTCAACCATCAGACATGTGTTATCTGCCCCTACTAGCAATTGCCTAGACAAGGCCGGAGTGGCATTGTAGATTGACTGTTGGCCTATCCTGAGTGTGATGTTCTCTATCATTGCACCTTCCAGGACCCAGAACAGAATCTTCCCCACGACAGCTTCTGAGAGGAACATTTCTTTGAGTGCTCGGCGTCGTACGGAGAAGTACCCATTGCTCTAGACGATAGCTTCTTCTTCCCTCTGTGGACCATATTCAGCAATTGTTGGTCTCGAATTGTAAGGTAGCTGATGGCGCACTTGTCAAAGTCGTCCATCTCGAAGACTGTGATTTTGGATGGCGCAGAAAATGTGTCAGTCATCGAAGTCTTCGCTCTTGGGGGCTTCTTAATAAGCGAGCTATATAGATCACCCATCTCTCCCTCAAATAAATCCTCTGTTAGTCCTTCAAACATTTCTTCTGTGGCATCGGTTGGATCTAGTAGTTGAGGGGTTGCTGATACGTCGACGCCATGAGTACTCCCTTATCCCGTGGGGGCCTCGTCATCGGTTCTGTTCATTGTCTCTTCCTCGGGCGTTGTTGATGGCCCGCTGGCATCATATGAGGATGATGAGCTGGTGGAAGAGGATGATAATGATGATGTCAAAGAGGAGGATGCTGGTGGTATAGGCGATCTCTGAGAATGCCTTGATTGGTGACGGGTGTCCCTCTCATCGAGCCTCCGCTCGATGGCGTCTAGGTGCTGGAGCATCATCTGCATTGTGTTGTTCATCACCTCAAGTTGGTCGGGGAGACCAACTAGAGTCAGTAGTTGACACTTCTGCTAGCCTAGCCTCTATTGAAAGACCAGAAACTTGTGGGTTAGGGAAGCAAAAGTAGCATTGTGGTTGCTTGTTACCTCCCGCAAGTTGTTGAATTCGAAGCCGAAGGCTTGCCCTAACGAGGAGGGGACTGCCTGTGACGTCCCCATATTTTCTAAAACTTAATCTGATATGTGACATCCAAATTGATACCATCACCTCAGTGAGAATCTCAATTTAAACACCCCACACTAGGCTAAGAAGAAGAAAATCATAGGAAGTCAGAAGGAAACAATCAGTAGCACATGCACATGAACAATAATAAAACCATACACACATGTTCACCATTCAACATATAATTACAACATGAATTGTTACAAAATTTGATATTATATATTGAACAACAAACTATACACATACATGTACTACATCTAAGCAACAGGATCTTAAGACAACAGGTCCACCTATACATCAGCTCGACATACAACTCACAACTATCTTGGATCTTCAAGAGCACAAAACCACAATCTAAACAAAAGATTACTTGCGGTACACGTTAGCACAATATTCAAGAATATTGTACTGAGTACTCCTACGTGTCTTTTATATACCTCTCATCATATCTTGGCAAAAGATAAAACTTATATACTTGGCAGTAATAGAAGAATATAAGAAAAGTGTATACTTGCACAAAGATGTTCATTATCAAAACAGAACACATATTTTAAGCACATTTTCCATTATATATCCATGCATTTTCCACCTGAGGGAATAATGCATCATCTCTGCTACCAAAGAGAATGAGATGTAAGGCCTTATGATCTACTACCAAAGAGTTAGATCATTGTACAATGTGATCTGCTACCAAAGAGAATGATCACTTTCAAGCACTATGCTACCAAAGAGAATTAGTGCTTTCATATAATGGAACAGATATATAATGTTTGATGTGTTCATAGCTTTAAGTATAGAGAATCATGCAACATATCATACAAGAATAATCATTTCATCCAATATCATATGCCAAGTATTTTACTACCATATAACACAAGCATAAAGTATAATAAGTTAAGCAAGAGGTAATGGCGTACCTTAGATCAAGATATCCTAATCATCACATATTCCTGATGTCATATATATCCTTGGTTAAACCTGATTAAGAGAAGATCATATGCTATCATCAGGTTCTCATCATCATACATCTCATATTAACCCTAATTATGTCCATTTTAGGGTTTAGCTTAGTTCATTTAGGTATATGCATCATTACTTGCATTCTCATATTGGAATTATCTTACTAATGTTATTTTCTAGATTAAGGTTCATTATCTGAACATTATGTTCCATATCCTTTTTGTGCGCATATTAACCCTAGGTTACATCACTAACCTAACTTAGGATTTCATAACATGTATTAAGGGTCATCTTCATATAACATGGATTTTATGCATAATAATGATCTCATAATTAAAACGGAGGTTCCCTATACTGATATCAGATACTCTGTAAACTTTCATCAATTATTAAGCATGTTTGCACTTATAGCATTTTATTTAGGTTTAGAAGTCCTAATTTTCTATATGGAGCAAATTACATGATTTCATACATCAACATGGCCATATCTGACATCATATGCATTTTAAACATGGTTATAAAGTTACTAATATTTTTCCATAATTTTGTCACCATTTAATATTTATTATCCATGAAATAAGTGTTACACATCTTACATGATATCACTATTATTAGTGCATCAAAAGTCTGATATTATCATTCTAATGCATTCTACACATTTTTCTGAGAATTTCAATACCTTGTTTGTATTTTTCAAACATCGCAACTATTTTCTATGGATTATACAAGATCTGGGAAAAACTAGGTATTTCTTTACCTTTTGGGCCAACCCGGCGTCGACACGTGGCAAAGTGGGGGGCACAGCTCCTTTCCTCTCTTGGTTGGGACCCGGTCCGAGTCTAGGGCAGGATCCGCAGACCTGAGGGTCTGTTTGCCCAGTCGGCTCGGATCCCTTTTTCCCATTCTCACGAGCCTCACAGTCCCCTGTTTCCTCTGTGAAACAGGGCGCTGCCGCAAGGGGAGAGTTCTGGCGAGCAAGGGCTCAAGCTCGAGTGCTCCTCGTCGGCTCTTCATGCTGCCATCATGATCAGCATCGAGCAACCTCCCTCCACGGCTACTCATAAGAACCCTACGGCCTCTGGTTCTCCTGCTAGGTGGGAGCACCACTGCCACCTTTGGCTGCGGGGGAGCAAAGGGGCAAATCGCCTCTGCTCCTCCTTCATCTATTGTTGTTTCATGGACACCGTCGAGGCTCCTCTTTAACACCTCCAAATGTGTTGTCTCCTCGTGATCTAGCATCCGCGAGAGCCCGCCCACGGTGCTCTGCCTCTCATGTCCACAGAGCGCTGCCACGCTGCTTGCTACGACCATCAACTCTCTGCTCAATTGCTCTATCTCCTGGATTCAAGTCCTCCAGGCACAAAAACTGCCACCACATGTTCTCCTCTCTCTCATGAGAGACAGGGCACCCGACGCTTGCAAGGGTCGTGGTGGAGTCGCTGTTGTTGGGATCTGCTCCGGCAAGGTAGAAGCATCTCTAACATGAGATCAACTACTTATGCGCTCAGCGACGCCTAAAGCTATTCTATTAGAAAACGGCCGCCTCCACGAGGAGGCTCTCCAGGTCCAGCTAGCTCCATTGCGTGTGAGCGATCCTGCAACACAGCGCTGTTGCAAGGCTGGGTATGTTTCGGCGAGGAGTCAGCTGCTTCTCCATCATTCCCTAGCTTCTGTGTTCGCATCTCAATGTCGGGTATGTGTCTCGACACCTTCCCACATGCTCCCATCCTCATCCTCACCAACTCACAACTATTAATAAGGGTCTACAGACAGCCCACGATGAGGAACCAGTACTCCCTCAAATAGAAACCACCTCCGGGCCACGATCGCTTACTAAGGAACTGCTCCCCATGACCAATGATCTTGGTGGATGTCTCTCACGCGAGCCGAACTGCCAACCCACGTACCCACTGAATAGGGATTGATGGTGATATATATATCATCAGATCTAGACATCGCATGGCCAGCATTAATTCATGTTACTGATACGGTGGCTTCAGATAAAGGGTGCCTAGTCATTATTCATTGGAAGCGTGACTTCATAAGATATGGCTCTAAGTCATAAACCAAAAACCATGCTTTTAATTATCAACTTCTCAATTGCATACATTATTTTATCATCCAAAAACCCACCATCTCTCTCTACGATCATCCCAACAAGATGAAACTTCAACCATGGTTTCAGAACCATTCCTTCTACATTTGAGGTGCCAAGTTATCACTAATTGACCAATCAATTAAATTCCTCAAAATAACTCAAGCAAAAAGATCCATCTATCTCATTAGGTATTCAAAATACTCAAAAAATTCACTCCATCACATCATATACATCTTAAAAGAAATTTCGTCCTCGAAATTAAGCCCCAAAAAAAATCCAGTCTTTCACATCATATCCCATGTTCTAAAGGAGTTAATAAGATTAACTCATACATCAAGGTGTCATCAACATTATGTTGTGCTAACTATCAAACTATATATTTTCCATCTTTGTTAAGCATTAAAATCAACACCTTGTGAAACATGTTTCATTCATATGATCTTATTTCATTATTCATAATAAATTACAACATTTACTAGTGATATTATCACCATATTTACCCTCAATATCATATCATCATCATTATTCCTGTATGGTTAACCATTTATACTTTCATACCTATTAAACCATCTCTAGGTTTCCATCATGCCATATCTACTTATATCACATCTTGAGATTAGATCACATCCTTATATATATTATATCATGGTTGTGCTAACAAAACTTATTTCAGTGGATAATCAAACATATATCATAACTTTATCTAGTCCAACTGAGGTTCTCCTAACCCATATCATGAGGATAGTGTCATGCTCAGTCTCTCTGAGCTAACTCAACCCTATGAGTATCTCGTATGCATATACTTTATCTTCCCTCTCTTAGTCTAGGGTTCTCGGATTACCTCATTGGCACTAGTGATAGCTTTACAAGCTCTAGTCACATAAGCACAAACCAAAACAAGCTACAACATCCTCTGTATAGGTCTCTACACATGAAACATACTTACCCAAAACTCTCTTATCAACATAACCACTAGATTCCTACAAGGAACCACCAACCCGAGCATGAGGCTTCAAAGAAAGTAAAACATATACCTCCTCCAGGGTCTTGGGACTCTCTTTTCCTCACCCAGATGGTAGGTTCTCATATACATACTCACATATGCACATATAATCAACCTCTCTCCTGACTCTAGGGTTTGGTCTTCCCAAGGACATCTAGGGTTCAAGAAGACTATAGGAATCATGCATAAAGCAACTCAACTCAATCACTCAGGAGTAGTCTAGTTTAGGACATATCATATAACATATTTCTCGTAATTCTCATATCATGGAGTCTAGGTTCTCTGACCTTCTCCCTGTGGGTCTTTCTCTCTCTTGAGCTAACCCCAAAACTGGTCCTAACACTAGAGGTCCTCCTTTGTAAAAGCACTTGAGGCTCATGCTGACTCACAACCTTGTCTTAACTTAACATATCTTATCTCATAAAAGCCTAGTTTCTTGCATCATCAAAACTTATCTCAAATCCTCAAATCTGAACTTAAGTCCTCGAAGACAAACATATATCATCATAAACTATCTTATATCATCTCTATACAACTTATATCATCATCCAATCTTATTCCATCTATCACATATTCCAAACAAGGCTCTAGACATCTAATCTAGAACTACTCTCTCTTTTAGACTGATGTCGTTCATTTTCACTTAGGATACATGATCACTCCTACTCGTACATGTGTGGGGACACATTTTTGTAATACATATACATAATAAAATATTATATAGTTTTTCTCCGATAAAACATGCGTCAGAGAAAACTACCAAGGTTCGATCTGATTGGAATCCAAAAACTAAATCCAGAAAACGAGTGCCCCACACATAGTAGAGAGTCCAGTGTCATGAAAACTAGTGAAAAGGGTGAGAACATGGTGTAGACTAGTGTAGATACTCTAGACAACGTGCGCAATATGTCTAGGGTTTCTCTTCCCTTGATGCATGTCATTTCCAAATAGTGCAACGTCCCATACCACTGCACTACAAGGAAAGGACGACATCAAAGGACTTGCTACTCAACAAGCACCAGTCTAGACCTAGTTCTCGGACATCTAGGTGCTAACCTAGAGGCTAGGTCAGATATAGTCTCTAAAATATGACTAATCTAACCCTAAAAGATTATTAAGTTCAAGGTTCTTTAGTTTTGAGTTGCATAATGAGCAAATGCTAGTCTTTATTATTGTTCATGCTCTGATACCACCTGTGACATCCCCGGATTTTCTAAAACTTAATCTGATGTGTGACGTCCAAATTGAAACCCTCACCTCAGTGAGAATCTCAATTTAAACACCCCACACTATGCTAAGAAGAAGAAAATCAGAGGAAGTCAGAAGGAAACAATCAGTAGCACATGCACATGAACAATAATAAAACCATACACATATGTTCACCATTCAACGTATAATTACAACATGAATTGTTACAACATTTGATATTACATATTAAACAACAAACTATACACATACATGTACTACATCTAAGAAATAGGATCTTAAGACAACAGGTCCACCTATACATCAGCTCGACATACAACTCACAACTATCTTGGATCTTCAAGAGCACATATCCACAACCTAAACAAAAGATTACATGCGTACACGTTTGCACGATATTCAAGAATATTGTACTGAGTATGCCTACGTGTCTTTTATATACCTCTCATCATATCTTGGAAAAAGATAAAACTAATATACTTGGCAATAACAGAAGAATATAAGAAAAGTGTATACTTGCACAAAGATGTTCATTAGCAAAACAGAACACATATGTTAAGCACATTTTCCATTATATATCCATGCATTTGCCACCTGAGGGAATAATGCATCATCTCTGCTACCAAAGAGTATGAGATGTAAGGCCTTATGATCTACTACCAAAGAGTTAGATCATTGTACAATGTGATCTGCTACCAAAGAGAATGATCATTTTCAAGCACTATGCTACCAAAGAGAATTAGTGCTTTCATATACTGGAATAGATATATTATGTTTGATGTGTTCATAGCAATAAGTATAGAGAATCATGCAACATATCATACAAGAATAATCATTTCATCCAATATCATATGCCAAGTATTTTACTACCATATAACACAAGCATAAAGTATAATAAGCTAAGCAAGAGGTAATGGCGTACCTTAGATCCAGATATCCTAATCATCACATATTCCTGATTTTATATATATCCTTGGTTAAACCTGATTAAGAGAAGATCATATGCTATCATCAGGTTCTCATCATCTTACATCTCATCTTAACCCTAATTATGTCCATTTTAGGGTTTAGCTTAGTTCATTTAGGTATATGCATCATTACTTGCATTCTCATATTGGAATTATCTTACTAATGTTATTTTCTAGATTACGGTTCATTATCTGAACATTATGTTCCATATCCTTTTTGTGCGCATATTAACCCTAGGTGACATCACTAACCTAACTTAGGATTTCATAACATGTATTAAGGGTCATCTTCATATAACATGGATTTTATGCATAATAATGATCTCATAATTAAAACTGAGGTTCCCTATACGGATATCAGATACTTTGTAAACTTTCATCAATTATTAAGCATGTTTGCACTTATAGCATTTTATTTAGGTTTAGAAGTCCTAATTTTCTATATGGATAAAATCACATGATTTCGTACATCAACATGGCCATATCTGACATCATATGCATTTGAAACATGGTTATGGACTTACTCATATTTTTCCATAATTTTATGTCACCATTTAATATTTATTATCCATGAAATAAGCATTACACATCTTACATGATATCACTATTATTAGTGCATCAAAAGTCTGATATTATCATTCTAATGCATTCTACATATTTTTCTGAGAATTTTGATACCTTGTTTGTATTTTTCAAACATTGCAGCTATTTTCTATGGATTATACAAGATCTGGGAAAAATTAGGTATTTCTTTACCTTTTGGGCCAACCCGGCGTCGACACGTGGCAAAGTGGGGGGGGGCACAACTCCTTTCCTCTCTTGGCTGGGACCCAGTCCGGGTCTAGGGCAGGATCCGCTGACGTGAGGGTCTATTTGCCCAGTTGGCTCGGCTCCCTTTTTCCCATTCTCACGAGCCTCGCAGTCCCCTGTTTCTTCTGTGAAACAAGGCGCTGCCACAAGGGGAGAGCTCCGGCGAGCAAGGGCTCAAGCTCGAGTGCTCCTCGTCGACTCTTCATGCTGCCATCATGATCAGCATCGAGAAACCTCCCTCCACGGCTACTCATAAGCGCCCTATGGCCTATGGTTCTCCTTCTAGGTGGGAGCGCTGCCGCCACCTTTGGCTATGGTAGAGCAAAGGGGCAAATCACCTCTGCTCCTCCTTCATCTATTGTTGTTTCATGGACACCATCGAGGCTCCTCTTTAACACCTCTAGATGTGATGTCTCCTCATGATCTGGCATCCACGAGAGCCCGCCCACTGCGCTCTGCCTCTCATGTCGACAGAACGCCGCCGCGCTGCTTGCTACGGCCATCAAATCTCTGCTCGATTGCTCTGTATCCTGGATTCAAGGACTCCAAGAACAAAAACTGCTGCCACATGTTCTCCTCTCTCTCATGAGAGGCAGGGCACCCGACACTTGCAAGGGTCATGGTGGAGTCGCTGCTGTTGGGATCTTCTCCGGCAAGGTAGAAGCATCTCTAACACGAGATCAACTACTTATGCGCTCAGCAATGCCTGAAGCTATTCTATTAGAAAATGGCCGCCTCCACGAGGAGGCTCTCCAGGTCGAGCTAGCTCCATTGCGTGCGAGCGATCCTGCAATGTAGTGCCGCTACAAGGCTGGGTCTGTTTTGGCGAGGAGTCATCCGCTTCTCCATCATTCCCTAGCTTCCGTGTTCGCATCTCAGTGCCGGGTATGTGTCTCGACACCTTCCCACATGCTCCGATCCTCATCCTCACCAACACTAACAACTATGAATAAGGGTCTACAGATAGCCCACGATGAGGAACCAGTACTCCCTCAAATAGAAACCACCTCTGGGCCATGATCGCTTGCTAAGGAACTGCTCCCCATGACCAATGATCTTGATGGATATCTATCACACGAGTCGAACTGCCAACCCACGTACCCACTGAATAGGGATTGATGGTGATATCTATATCATCAGATCTGGACATCGCATGGCCAACACTAATTCATGTTACTGATACGGTGGCTTCAGAAAAAGGGTGCCTAGTCATTATTCATTGGAAGCGTGACTTCATAAGATATGGCTCTAAGTCATAAACCAAAAACCATGCTTGTAATTATCAACCCTTCAATTGCATACATTATTTTATCATCCAAAACCCCACCATCTCTCTCTATGATCATCCCAATAAGATGAAACTTCAACCATGGTTTCAGAACCATTCCTTCTACATTTGAGGTGCCAAGTTATCACTAATTGACCAATCAATTAAATTCCTCAAAATAACTCAAGCACAAAGATCCATCTATCTCATTAGGTATTCAAAATACTCAAAAAGTTCACTCCATCACACTGCCACTGATTGTCTTTGGCTTTGAGTAGTTCTCCTCGCATTGGTGGCACAGCCTATTGAATTTGCATCTTCTTTCAGGGTTGAGTCCACTAGGATAGTATGTGAGGGTGTGGCCTCTGGGTGAGGCGTTGGCACCTTTATGGCCACCTATGTCTCCTCAGCGTAGGTTGTGGAGAAGGTGGCGGAGTGGGCGGATTCTAGTCGATCATCCATCTCTCGGCTTCTTCCTCCATAGCAACTATTGGCATTGAGAGTGGCAGTGTCAGGGTCTGCTGGACAGACCTGAGCTCCGCCTCTAAGAGCTCAAAAAATACCTCATCGCTATTGTGAGAGTTATTTGGCCGCACCAAGGGTGTGGTTGCGGCTTCTGCCATTACCGGTAGAGTTGAAGCTTGGGGCATTGCGGCTACTATTTCTGCGGTAGCGGCTTCCGAGGAAATTACTGTTGTGATGGCCTCGGTGGTGTCAACGACCTCCCCGATGGTCGAAACTTTTTTTGTAGCCGTGGCAGGCATCGTTGTGGTTGTCACGGCTAGTACGATGGCAGCAGTAGCGACCACCAGAGTAGTAGCTACTGGTTTGACGATTGTTGTGGTTGGCTTGACAGTGGTGGCGATTGGCGAGTCTTCAAGGATGACTACCGATGATCTGTCCCGCCGAGCGTCGAGGGGTGCAAGCCTCCCTATTGCGACCATCCTTTCCGGGATGGCTGTTGTGGCAGCGTAAGCTGCGTCTACGTTTAGAGCTTGGACCTCTATCGTTGTAAAGACCAGCTTCTCCACATCATAGTTGACATAGAGTGGGAGGGTCAGGAGGATGTTTGTCCTTGTGAACTTGTAGAAGAGGCAGCGACCCTCCTTCTTGATTATGTTTGCCCTGGTGAGGAACTTTATGTCTATCGTATCATCGCCCTTGGTTCGTGACAGGCTGAGTGGCTCTCTCGGGTACCCAAGCCCTACTGCTATGAGATTGATGAGTCCTTCTATGTTGTATTCTTTGGTGGCATCCTTTATAGGATGAAAACAGTTTAGCAGGAAGTGCCCTAGGTTGATTGTCTTGCCTTTCATCATGTACCAGATTAGGTGCAACTCTTCAATGTAGAGATTTCTCGTCTCATATGTGCTTAAGAGTAGACTCACCATGATCTTGTGCACTATCCTCCATAGGCAGGAGTGGATCGCTGCCACCTTGCTTCCCAGTTTGAAGGAGGACTCACCCGTCAGCTTCCTCCATAGGCTGACCGGGTCAAAGCCATCATCGTCGGTGATTTGGGCACTGTTGTTGAGCAATTCTTGCTCAACCTCACTGGAGGAGAAGATCTCATTGAGCAGCCTCTCTATTATGTCATGCTCGACGTTGTAGAGGCGCCCCTACAGTCTGTCTGCTCTGCCATATCTTTGGCTCTTCTCTGGTGTATTTGGAACTCAGAGGAGGGAGGAGATGAACTCCTTTGTGAGCTATGTATAGGAGGCAGAGGAGTTGAAGTAGATCTTCTGAAGTCCAGCAGCTTCTAGGACATTCTCCAGTTTGTCAAAGATGTTGATCTGTTGGAAAGATGCTTGGTGGCAGAACCGGGTTGGGCGGTAGACTTTTACCGCCAACTCTGTGTAGCGCCTTCGGTGCTCCTCGTCTCTTGGCACAAACCGGCCTGGTGAGTGGGCCAAGACCTCTGGTTCTGTCGTCGTGGTTGGGGAAGGGGTTGCTTCTACTCTGGGTCACCTCTCAGCCTCAGAGGGCTGAGCCGTCTCTGGATTAGGTCATTTCTGCCCGGTGGTAGCTTTAGGTGTGGCCTCGGGATTGATCCTTTGGCCTTGTTCGTCGACCTGAACAACGTTCTTCTTGGTGTGTGCCATTTTATACAATGATTGGATAAGGAAATTAAATCAAAAAGAGTTGTTGGATCAAAACTTTTATTTACCCGATATCGGGAGTTAGTAAAAGCAAGGGTGCCGCCCGATATGGGTTGGGCGATACGTGCAAGAACCAGTATCGGGTCGGGACTTTTGAAAACCTGGTGCGCGATACGTAAGTGCCCGATACCAAGAAAATTGATATGTTCCTCAAACAATACTCTAAATAAACCCTTAGCAGGTAGAGGAGAAAACAATGCATTGGTGAAGTCGGTATGGTCTAATCGATACATGCGTCCCTCCTGGAGTATCGGGTAACTCCGCTTTGATAGATTCTGCATAATATTGATGCTTCAATAAGCATGTCGCGAGATATGTGTGTCGTGCATCTTGGGTGAAAGTACGATAACATCTCAAAGCGATAAGATAACTGACATGTCATAGACGTCATGCCCATCAGGAACATGCGATGCATTTTGGCACGCGATACTCGTGTCGTGTGACATGGATGAAAGCATGGTGAAACAATCTGACTAATTAGGTCACCGTCACGCGCTCAAAGTCTTTACCCGACATAGATGCGTAGTTCATTGTGTCGTGCGATACTTCATGTCGCGTAGCACAAGCATAAGAATGATGTAAAACTAAGTCGATACGATTGGCGCGATAAATAGAAAACTCGATACGTGTAAAGGTTCTGCCTGACACGGGCAAGAACACGATATGGTTGGCATGCGATAAGGATGGTCGATACGATCTGTGTGACACACAGTTATGCAACATGCATGGCGTTACAAGTTTTTACCTTTGTCGGGCAGGAAGATTGGGAGTGCGACATGAAAGTCGATAGGCTGGAAACTGTCACGGGATCTTAGGCTAGGAAAGGATGCGCGATATAGGAGCGAAAGTTGTGGTAACTTTGGTAACCCAACACAGTTAATCTCGAGTTGCTATATATAGCCATCCGCGAGCATGGTAAAGGGGTGAAAATTAGGACATGTGTCACGCAAACACACAAATCATCTTCTAAAGCACGGTAAAATCCATTTAATCACGTCACGACACGAAACTTTCGAGAAGGCAGTGTGTCACGCAGCAGACGTGTTGGGCGGTAAAAGCGTCTTGCCCGATATGCATTTCCCAGTACGGTCCTTATGCGACACGGATGTGCGCGATACACGTGTCGCGCGGTACGGGTGCAATTTGACTGACGCGCGCTGGGCGATATATATGACTGACACGTATTTGGGAAGCCGGATGGATGCGATACGTCAGGTCGATACATGTTGGGCGACACGGCAACTCGGCACGCTTTTCATGGGCGATACGGTCGGGGCACGTTACTTGCCCGTCAGGCCTTCACCAAATTAGGTATCTTCGAAATAAGCAATAGTCATGCGATACATGCCAACATGGTTTGGGCAACGCGTTATCAAAGGACCCCGGCATGCTGAGCAAAAGAAAGATAGTGTGCATGCCCGATATGTTATCAAAGAGCTTAATGAGAACTTAATCAAGGATGAAAAACTAAAAATCAGAAGGTGCTTGATGTGTAAAACATCATTGGCCTAAGAGTAAACCTCAGCCTCAGATAGTATTACACATTAAGGCAATAAAACTAAGTCGGTGGCCCAGGAAATGAGAGAGTCTATGCATGTGGTGTGGGCACAGGCTTGGGCCTTATTACAATGAGAGTGTTCACAGTGTTCTTTGTAGGGAAAGGAAATAACATCCTATTCTAGGAAAGTAAAACTCGGGTTGCCTCCCGAGGAGAGTTGTGGTTTCTGTCATTAGCTTGATATCTTCGAATATTGCTATGCTTCTTCGGTAGGTGTAACTTTGGCATCGTCCAGGAGCAACTCGGACCTCCTCATGAAAGCTTCATCTTTATAGAACCTTTTTACTCGGTGTCCGTTGACTGCAAAACCTTCGCTGGATCATCTTTGTCATATAGCTCCATCATTCCTGATGGGTACATCTTTGCTACTACGAATGGTTTGGACCACCTAGTCTATAGTTTCCCTGGAAAAAGTCGAATAGAAGATTTAAACAACAAAATTTTGTCACCTTCCTTGACGTCTTTCTTCTACAGGTGGGAATCGTGCCAGACTTTTGTCCTCAGCTTGTAGATTCTTGCATTCTCGTAGGCGTGAAGCCTAAGTTCTTCAAGTTCTTGGAGCTGGAGGAACCTCTTCTTTCCGGCTAGCGATGAATCCAAGTTGAGATGTGTAATGGCCAAGAATGCCTTGTGCTCCAACTCGAAAGGGATATGACATGCTTTCCTATATATTAGACGATAAGGTGTGGTACCGAGCAGCGTCTTGTACGTTGTTCTGTATGCCCAAAGAGCATCGTCTAGCTTGGCTGACCAATCTTTGTGAGACTTCCCAACTATTTTCTCCAGGATTTGTTGGATTTTCCAGGTAGAAACTTCAACTTGACCAGACGTCTGTGGATGGTATGGTGTGGAAACTTTGTGTCGAACGCCATATCTGTGTAAAAGTGACTCAAATTGCCTCTCAGCAAAGTGAGATCCACCGTCACTGATAACTGTTCTTGGAACTCCAAACCTTGGAAAGATGATCTTAGTAAAGAGCTTTATCACTAACTTAGAATCACAAGTGGTGGTGGGTATGTCTTCTACCCACTTGGATACGTAATCCACCACAACAAGAATGTACTCAAAACTGTACGATGAAGGGAAAGATCCCATGTAAACTATCCCCCACACGTCGAAGATTTCCACTTCAATCCATTCCGTCATGGGCATCTCATTCCTACGGGAGATGTTCCCGGTTCTTTGACACTCATTGTAGGTTTTGACAAAGGCGTGAGCATCCTTGAAGAGAGTGGGTCAATAAAATCTGGACTGGAGAACCTTGGTCGCGGTTCTCTCAGCACCCAGATGCCCTCTATAGGGGGGAGAATGGCACTCAAACAAGATCTTTGGGGCTACATCCTCGGGTATGCACCTCCTGTATAAGCCATTGGCGCAATGCCTGAACGACATAGGATCATCCCAGTAATAGTTCTTTAGGTTAGAGAAGAACTTCTTCTGATTGTATGACATTTTTGGGGGTAGTTGTTTGCAGGCCAGATAGTTGCAGAAATCTTAATACCATGGTCATTCAGGATTGGCCATCTGGGCAACATATATTGCCTCATCAGTATAGTTTTCATTGATCGGCAGCGGGTGGTCATCTACCACCCTAATCCTCAATAGGTGGTCAGTGACCACATTCTTAGAACCTTTCTTGTCTATTATCTCGTGATCAAACTCCTATAGCAGCAATGCCCAACGTAACATCCTAGGCTTAAAGTCTTTCTTCTGCATGAAATACTTGATAGCCTCGTGGTCAGTATGAACCACCACTTTAGAAACCACAAGGTAAGATCAAAACTTATCAAATGCATATACAATTTCTAGCATTTCTTTCTCAGTGGTGGTGTAATTCATTTGTGCTTCATCTAGCGTCTTACTGGCATAAAAGATCACATGGTGTTTTTTATCTTTCTTTTGCCCCAGGACAGCACCTATGGAAAAATCACTAGCATCACACATAAGCTCGAAGGGAATATTCTAGTCAGGGGACTGGAGAATGGGTGTGGAGACCAAAGCGTCCTTCAAAGTGGAGAACGTTGTCAAGCACTCATTTGTGAAATCAAATTTCACATCCTTCATCAGTAGATTTGACAAGAGCTTCACAATCTTCGAGAAGTCCTTGATAAACCTCTGGTAGTAGTCGGAATGTCCCAAGAAACTTCTGACTCCTGTTATAGATGAGGGTGGAGGAAGCTTTGATATCACCTCCACCTTAGATTGGTCAACTTCAATGCCTTTACTGGACACCTTATGTCCCAGAACTATCCCTTCATGTACCATAAAATGACACTTCTCCCAATTAAGGGTGAGGCTCTATTCTTCACATCTCCTCATTACCAAAGACAAGTTATTTAGGCAATCATCAAAAGAGCTGCCATAAACACTGAAGTCATCCATGAAGACTTCCATTTTATCTTCTAGGAAATTTGCGAATATGGCGTTCATGCACCACTAAAAGGTTGTGGGTGCATTGCAGATCCCAAAGGGCATTCTTATAAAAGCAAAAGTTCCATAGATGCATGTGAAGGTAGTCTTCACCTGGTCGTCCGGGTGAATGGGGATCTGATAGAACCCCAAATACCCATCCAACCAGCAAAAGTAAGAGTGGTGGGCCAGGCGCTCAAGCATCTGGTCGATAAATGGGAGAGGGAAGAGGTCCTTGTGCGTGGTGGTGTTGAGCTTTCGGTAATCTATATACATCTGCCAACCGGCAACGGTCTTAGTGGCAACCTTGATTCCATTATCTCCCTTGATCAACGTTATGCCTCCCTTCTTATGAACCACCTGAATGGGACTCACCCACGTGTTGTTGCTAATGGCGTAAATGATTCCAGCATCTCAGAGCTTCACGACCTCCTTGCTGACCACCTCTCTCAGCTTTTCATTCAACTTCTGTTGTGGCTGGGCAGAAGGCTTGGAATTTTCTTCCAAATGGATCATGTGCATACACACAGAAGGGTTGATCCCTCTTAGGTTTTTAATCGAGTAACCCAGGGCTTTTCTCTACAGCTTCAGTTCCTCAAGCAGTTGTTCTTTTTGACTGTCAGTCAGTTCTGAGTTGATGATGACTGGATTCATCTTTTCCTCATCTAGAAAATGGTACTCCAAACCTCTCGGAAGAACCTTCAACTCAGGTGGGATCTTCGCTTCTTGTTTTTTGGCAGGATCACTCCATAGGGCAGCATACATCACTGTCTCAACTGGGTCTCCTTCTTTGGACAGATCTTCGACTTCCAAAAATGCCAGCAGTTCCTTTACTTCTAGATCCTCGACCATTTGTGCATCTCCAGCTAAGGCGTGCATTAGTGGGTCTACTATAGCTTTTTCTTCCCTTACCTCATTGCAGAGTTGATGATAGCTTTCGACGAAATAAGATGACTCAAATAATGAGGGGGCTTTCATACAATTATAGATGTTGAAGTCGATGTGATCTCTTCCAACTCTAATTGTTATCATACCCGCCTCCACGTCAATGAGTGCTCTTCCAGTTATAAGGAAGGGTCGCCTGAAGATAATGAGACAGCTAGGATCTTCCATGATGTCGATCAAAATGATATCACAAGGTATAAAGAACCGCCCAACTCTAATGATCACATCTTTGACCACTCCAACTGGTCTGGTGAAGGTGTGATCTGCAAGTTGAATCCTCATATTGGTGCTCACCATATCTGTGAGTCCTAACCTCTTTGCAAGGGACAAGGGCATCAGGCTGATATTTGCTCCTAGGTCTGGCAGACCTTTGCGGGTTATGTTGTCCCCAACCTAGAAGGAGATGACAAAAGCCCCAGGGTCTTTCTTCTTAGAAGGGATAGTTGCCTTGACAAAAGAACTAGACATTTGTGTTAGCTTTAGAGTTTCAATGTCTTCTCCTATTTTCTTTCTCGAGATCAAGTCTTTCAGGAACTTTGCATATGTGGGCATCTCCTCGATAGCATCCAAGAATGGGATGTCGAGGTGAAACTTCTTTACTATAGTCATGAACTTCTCGTACCTCTTCTTCAATTGTGCCTTTACCAACTTGTGTGGGAAAGATATGCGAGGTGCATATTTGTCCGGACGCTCCTAAAAATGGACGTCTTCATCTCTTTCTTTTGTCACTTTCTTCGAACTTGTGGGTATTTCTTCCACTTCCTCAAGGTTAACATCCTTAGCTGGGGCTATCACCGTTGTTGCTCTCTTCTCAATAGCTGGTTGTACCATTGTTCCTGACCTTAAGATGGCCATCTTTGTGGTTTTGTTCCCACACATATTTTCCTCGGTACTGGAGGGGAAACGCCCCACTTGGTGATTGATACTCTGGGCTAGGTTGGCTAGCTGGTGGTCAATCTGCTTGTTGTGTTGTTGCAACTCTCCTATCAGAGCAGAAAAACCTCCCATCTATTGTTGCATCAATTTGAGCAAAGTTGTGTTGTCCACGGAGCTTTTATGCAACTTTTCATTCAGATCGTTCTGCTTCTTAGAAAAAGACATCAACTCTGTCATCATCGTCGGTCATTGTGGCTAGTCCTGCTAGAAACTTCTCTAGTGTAGGAACCCTGCTTGGCGTTACTGATTTGGCGGTCCTCCCGAGGAGGTTCCGCCCACCAGCTGGTGAGAATTTTCGTCCGCGTTGGTGTTCCTGTATGAAAAACCAAGATGATCGGGGCATCAATACTAGACATAGCTTACATTCTTTGTATTGTCTTCATCATGTTTGCCTTGAGCAGTCGTGTATGGAAAAAAGTCAGACAGGTGGTCTGGCTCTCCACAAGTGACGTAGCTTCTTACTACCTCCTGTCGGACTTTTCCCTTATATCCTTGCTCCTTCAAGGTTTGGACATCAGTTACTATCGTGTCCAATTTAGTCGCTAGTGCTTCCATCACCTTCGATTCTCCATGAGTGGTGTGGATCATTGACTCTCTGTCATACTCACTATCTTGCTGGTTTGTGGCCATATTGTCTATAATCTCTCTGGCCCTTTGAGCGCTTAGTCCCAAGAAATCATTGCCAGCTGCAACATTGAGGGATTTCCTTTCTCTGGCGCACAACCTATTATAGAAAGTAGTGATCAACTTGGGCTCAGAATAACCATGGTGGGGGAACTCCCTCTGATAGCCTTGGAACCTCTCCCAGGTCTCATGCAGGTTCTTTGAGACTTTTGGTGAGTACCTTGTTATCTTGTTTTGGCATTTGATCGTTCTTTCTATAGGGAAGAATATGGCGATAAATGTGTTGGCCAGATGTTCCCAATTGGAGAGGCTTCCATCCTGTAGACTTGTATACCATCTTTGTCTCTAAGAGAGAAGGGAAAGCACTGGGTGTAGATGTGGGATATTGGGACTCTGTTGGTCTTAAAAGTCTTGCAAGTCCTCTTGAACATTGTGAGGTGGTTGTACGGGTTCTCTTCAATGGTGTTCCCTCCAAACTGATTGTGTTGCAGCAACTGGAGGAAAGCGGGCTTCAACCCAAAGTTGGCAACATTGAGTGGCTGCTCCACTACCGGATTCCTTTCTTTGTTTGCCCTGACTTGGACAAAAGAACGTAGGGATCGAGCCTCAGGAGGTTTCTCAGCCATGGCTTGTCAGACACAGGAGGGCTTGAAGTGGTGAAGAAGTACCTGGAAAGAAATAAAAGTGTGAAGGTGTGAGTGTGTTGTATAAATCATGTATAGTGAACATTTACAATATTATATGCATATATACAAGGTTTTTTGCATAGTGTAAATAAAGCTCAAGTTTGTAGAATGGTATTTGTTGTCTATCCCCGGCAACGGCGCCAAAAAGTTGACAAGCCTTAAACGTGGGTCCAAAAATGGAGACAAGTCTCGGTCATCAAACTTTAGAAATTTATAATACATGAATGTTTAAGACTCATGCAACTAGCATAGGGTCAAAGTAGTTTGGGATAGAACATAGGGATTGGCAGAATAGTGCTTCAGAACTCAAGTTTTACTTGTCTAAGCACGTCAAAAAGTCAAAGGATAAGGTTTTGATGTAAAGAGAAAAAATTATAAAGAATCGAACTAAAAGCCTATCTCCAAGGGGACTTACCAGAAGGATTAAGATTTGGGGTTTAGCAGTTTTTATGGGAGTTTTTAAATAAAGGAAAGGCAAGGAGATAAAATTGTTCTCGGCGTACAGCACAAAAGAAGAAAACTTAATCGTAACAAGTGGCATCGGCGTACATCCTGCACCATCTTCTCTCAAAGAGGGTGCCACTAGCCATGCATTAAATTCCCTCTCTCAAAGGATACCAGGCATAGACTGGAGCGGAAAGATAGGCCGAGGCAACCCTGATTCTGGGTACTCTCATACACCCAAATCAGACCAAGCTCTAGAGTTTATGATGTTCCTCTCTCAAAGGAGTCGAAATGAGAAACACGATTCGATAGCTAGTCAAAAGTGTGATCCAGAAAGAAGAGACTAGAGCTCATATGCTATAAAGAAATCATCCAACAAATAGGAGCCATATACATAACAACATAAGATAAACTCCACAGGTTCCAATAATATAATCATAAAGAGAGAAAAAAGGGTTTAGTAACAATGCAGTAGTAAAGAAAGTAAAGTGTTGTAGAAGGGAAGATACACATCTGTCTCCTAGATTTAGGAGATCGATGTACATAGTAGCAGACACCAAAGGTAACATTAACCCGGTACCAGGTAGGAGACCTATCGGGATACGACTATGTCGGGTTCTTGACCGTGTCGGGTCGTGAACTGTGACGAGTAAGGAAGTATCAGGAAAGGACTCCCTACCTGATATGGTCATGTCGGGATGTAGCCGTGATGGGTATAGCCCATATCGGGTTGGGTATCGTGTTAGGTTAAGACACATATCGGGTTAGCATTCTCTTAGGGTTCTTGGGTTCCTCGTGTCGGGTATAGATGGGTGAGTCATCTCGGGTTGAAGCCCAGGTAGGGACCCGACATGTTGAAGTAGCCTTGAGAGTCATGTCGTGTTGCTTGCTGCTACCGGGTTGGGTTCTAAGTGAACTCCTCCCATCCCTCTCGGGTTGGGGGTGTGCTCACCTAGTATCGCCCGGAAGACTCTAGAACTCGATGCACTAGCTCCTGTTCTCTCAGAGTTAGCTCTCGTAGGGTTCCTCCCCCATCCCATCATAGGCCTATAGCTGCTATTTATAGGCAGTAGGCTGGTGTGAGTTGCGGCTCTTGTTGGGCCACGTGTCCTCCATCTGGCACCGTTCACGTGGCTTCGAAGGGTTCGACGTGTCTGTCTCCCGGCATGCCTGGCGGGACCGTCGTGTGCCGAGTTGTGAGTAAATTCTGCATAGTTGTGTCGGGTAAAAACCTTGGCGGGATGTTGCCCAGAGGGGTAGTCGTATCGCGCAATTGATTTTGTCGAGCAGCAAACCATGTCGGGCAAGGCCCCTTTTCGGGTAAAGAGTTGCAGTGGCTAGGGCTCCCACGCGGCACACCTACGTCGGGTTGTTGTTGTATCGGGCAGCGACCGTGATGTGTAAAGGGGTGTGTCGCCTCGTGCGCTACCGGGCCCAGAACGGGTGCTTCATTGTGGATGGGCCTGAAGGGCCCATTAGCACTCTTTGTTGTTAAAAAATAAGAGAAATTCTATAAAAAGATAGGAAATGTTATTAGGGGCATAGTGGGCATTATTTCTTTTCAACAAAATAAGGTAAAACGGAGAGGAAGTTAGATTTAGATGTTGTTTTGATAGTAAAATATAAGCTCTAGCTACCATAAAATGGGGGTTATCAACGAGATGTTGATACACACAAAGTGATTGTTATTTAGATATCCTAATTGGGTTCTTTTTATTGCTAATTTCTCTTATTTGAATATATTTTCTTTCATATCATATCAAATTAGGATACAATCATTTGTTTGTCAATTTTCTCCTTTTGCATATATTTTTATTATTTAATTATAATATTGTTTGTCTAAATTCATTGCATATTTACATTTTATAATTATGAGTTTTTTGGAGAAAAGTTCACGTCGCTGACATTAAATCAGTGGCATCGATATCATATCAGATTTACTTTCAACATTTCTTCAAATCAATAAGGAAAATAAATATAGGAATCTCGATGCTACTGACTCCAAGCCAATGCTACTGACTTCAAGTCAATGCTACATACTTTCAAACATTTTTGTGGATCAGATCACAAGTGTAAAATGCAATAGCTATTATTATAAGTTGTAATTTTTAGGTTTGTGTATATTAGTAAAAAAACTAGTTGTCAAGTTCATTCCACTGTTCACACGCTCGCAACTTGGCACAAGGAGGGTAAAAGAAGGAGAAAAAGTGGAAACACGTGTCATAAGCTACGCATTGCCTTCTAATGACAAAAATGGCAGCCAAACAAATCCATTGCTTGCATATCACTCCATTAATATCTTCTCCAAGCATCTGCAACTTGAAATTCATGTTTTGTGCATTTTTTATTTGTTGTGATACCATGTTGACCATGTCTGAAGAACTCTTGATATCTAGGACCCAAGAATATCTTGGTGAAACTTTTATGCTTTATTTTGTTTGATTGTGAATGAAATTTGTTGGTTGAGTTTTTATATGAATTCAGTAATGTTTCTATATGCATTCTTGATCACCATGTTCCTACTTTTAGTTAGTTAATTGCTTTGAAAGAGGGACTAATTGTTGGATGAATTTATATAGATATAGTTTAAAAACATGCCAAAAAAGTGGGATTAAAGCTATGTCGGAGAGAATCTAGAGATAGTTTATTCAACATTTAATCTACTACTTAAATGCTACGAAAGTGGGATTTTGACTAAATTAAATAATTTATTGTGCTATAAAAGTGGGTAATGAAAGCTACATATTCTTAACTCATGGCGATGATAATTATTTCATAATTTTGATAGAAGTCAAGTGTAATTTGCAATGTTGTGAAAGAAAAGAATCCTAGAGATTTCCATTTATTAATATAAACCAACCAACTTAATCATTTCCTTATTTTCATTCGCTTGCTAAATTAAACAATATCAACCACTTTTCACTGGGCTATCTTATTTGTTTTAGTTGTTAGCAGTTCCTAGTGGCCTAAGTTTGTGAGGTTTGACAATTGATGACTCACATCCCTATTACTTAAGGATCATATACTTACGTTTGCAGGCATAGTTTTGACACACCAGATTTGGTGTGCATCAAAGGAGGAATAAATTGTCAGGCTACCCTAGTGGGGTTCCATTATCTATTTAAGTTTCCTTTTATGTATAAGGCAGATTTGTTTATATCCAGGGTTTTAGGGAATGTCATTATCTTGTATGAAGTTTCCCTTATATGTAAATCATTAAGGATGAGAAGTGTAATATGAGCTCAAAATGGTTAAGATTTTAATTATTTTCTATGTATAAAACTCAATGTGTGTGATACTAAATCAATATTATGAGTCAGAAATTGAAGATTTTTTTTCATGTGCATAAGCTTAAAGTTTGGGTTGTTACATGTTCATATGGTAAATAAATCAACTCAAAACGGTGCCAAGAAGTGAAATACCCAATTCAAGATACATAACTACTAATAGAGAAGGTGGAATGACAAGTTGATGACTTACCAAAAATTAAGTCAACCAAAGCCATGGACGAGTTCTTCACTATAGAAAAAAAATTCCATCTTTAGGGAATGTCATTATCTTGTATGAAGTTTCCCATATATGTAAATCATTAAGGATGAGAAGTGTAATATGAGCTTGCAATGGTTAAGATTTTAATTATTCTCTATGTGTGAAACTCAATGTGTGTGATACCTAATCAATATTATGAGTCAAAAATTAAATATTTTTTTTTCATGTGCATAAGCTTAAAATTTGGGTTGTTACATGTGCATATGGTACATAAATCAACTCAAAATGGTGCCAAGAAGTGAAATACCCAATTCAAGATACATAACTACTAATAGAGAGGGTGGAATGACAAGTTGATGACTTACCAAAAATTGAGTCAGCCAAAGCCATGGATGAGTTCTTCAGTGTAGCAAAAAAATTCTACACTAAAGTAAGTGCAATGGATAATATGTATGGAAATTGGGTAAATTGAGAAGTAAGTGCAATGGAAAGTATTAAATGTTAGAATAATCCAAACATAGATCTATCCAAGATACTAATCCTAGATATAAATTTGGATAATATGTGTGGCAATAATACATTTTGATCCTAATATACTACATTACCTAATTAATAATGTCAGAAGTGGAAACTAAGGCCAAATTTGGAATCAAGACCTATAAATTAGCTTGAGAGGACAAGTTTCATTTCAATTGGCTTTGGTTTGAACCCTCATCTAATTAGAGAAAGATCATGATGAAAAGCCTAAAATGACAATTTTTTAAATTATTTAGATCAATATTTCATATAATTTGTGATTATAACACGACCACAGACCAAATGTTCTTATTTCCCTATTTGGACGTCTAAGATCACAAAGGAGTTTTTTTTATTAAAACCAAATCACACAACTATGAGGTTGTCTCCTACCTCGCATGGGGGATTGTAACTTTCCTTATAGAAGCTACCACTTTCCTCACATGATTTACTCCCTCCTTTCCTAACTCACTGAGATTCCTTTGCCCTCAAACTTCAAGTGTGATTCCTACTTTATCAACCCTAAATAGGAACCCATCTCTTCCCAAAAAGGAAATTTGCAATGCTCACTCTCATGTATTCTCTACTTCTTCAACCTTTGCATCTTCCAGCTTCTCCTAGCCTTATAAGTGATATAAAGTTGTTGCTTCACCTTCACGTAAATCCTCAATATTGGTTTATTGTCTTTAGTTGATTTGTTTCATCCTCCAGCATACATCCCAAACCTCACTTTTTTCTTGATACTT
Source organism: Alisma plantago-aquatica (assembly GCA_963693085.1). Classification (NCBI taxonomy): domain Eukaryota; kingdom Viridiplantae; phylum Streptophyta; class Magnoliopsida; order Alismatales; family Alismataceae; genus Alisma; species Alisma plantago-aquatica. Next base: position 1,052,461,023 of record OY856410.1, read on the forward strand.
TTTTGGGTTTATCAATGAGATTTTGGCCATAAAAAGATCTATATATAGCCAAGAATTTTTTTCTACACTGAAGAACTCATCCATGGTTTTGGTTGACTCAATTTTTAGTAAGTCATCAACTTGTCATTCCACCATCTCTATTAGTAGTTATGTATCTTGAATTGGGTATTTCACTTCTTGGGACCATTTTCAGTTGATTTATGTACCATATGAACATGTAACCCAAACTTTAAGCTTATGCACATGAAAAAAATCTTCAATTTCTAACTCATAATATTCATTAGGTATCACACGCATTGAGATTCACACATACAAAACAATTAAAATCTTAACCATTGCAAGCTCATATTACACTTCTCATCCTTAATGATTTACATATAAGGGAAACTTCATACAAGATAATGGCATTCCCTAAAGATGGGAATTTTTTTCTACACTGAAGAACTCATCCATGGCTTTGGTTGACTCAATTTTTGGTAAGTCATCAACTTGTCATTCCACCTTCTCTATTAGTAGTTATGTTTCTTGAATTGGGTATTTCACTTCTTGGCACCGTTTTGAGTTGATTTATGTACCATATGCACATGTAACAACCCAAACTTTAAGATTGTTCACATGAAAAAAAACTTCAATTTCTGACTCATAGTATTGATTAGGTACCACACACATAGAGAATAATTCAAATCTTAACCATTGTAAGCTCATATTACACTTATCATCCATAATGAGTAACATATAAGGGAAACTTCATACAAGATAATGACATTCCCTAAAACATCATCCAAAAATTACACTTCTCATCCTAAGAGTCATTTATTGTTTTTCCATTCGATTAATCCAAAACTAAATCTCCACTAAATCTTTTGGTTTTATGAGTATAAATGTATTTTCCATCTTTGTTACTAACATGGACTCGGTTGAATCTCACCATAGAATTGTTAAACTCATTAATCAATATATTAATGAGGATAATGACATTTGAATATATATATGTATTACTCATTATATGAAAATTATAACTATCTAAGATGTCATATATTATATGGATATCCACATTACCTTATAAATTTTATTAGTTCATTTATCAAGTAAGGTGAATTAGTTGTTTACATTATATGTTTTGAGGTTCGCTACACAAAACTCTCATTATTTATTATCTATTAGTATTATCCATCTAAGCACTACTTAACCTATTATGTTATTGTCATCCTACTAGAGTTGAGGGATAAAAGAACATATGCTTCACATGCCACACTTTTTGGTAAAAAAGCACATGCTTCACATATATGGTTCCTTATATTTCCTTTAAATCGCATGAGGTATCTAAGGTCGTCTAGACCCATTACATGTTCATGTTGATACCTTGTTAGGGGTTACATAATATGTTCCTTATTTACGGAATTAGGGTTCTAGGATTACGATGTCGTGTTTTAATATGTTACACAACCACTTGAATTATGCACTACATGTGATCAATAAAACCTTAATCTTAGTCTCAACGAAAGCAATTGTTGGACTCTTGTTGCCCCCCACCCCCACATTAGGTAGAGGAGGATGAAATAGTGGGATACATACCTGACACATGTGCAAGCACCCATAGGCAAGGTAGGTTACACTAATGTGCATATTTATTTTCGAGCAAGTGTAGGATATTAACTTATGCAAGATGCAAATAGTTGTTCGAAGTGGCAAGGTGCATTGGGTGCTCACCTTATTAGGTTTAGATTATAACTTCTCAGCTCGGGAAACTTGAGGAAAGGGAGGTTGAATCTTGTTAACATATCCATGTTTCATGGAATCATTTACAATACAGAAGGAGAGGGGGTAATACAATTGTTATCCTCATGGATTTGTAAGGGGAGTTTGTTTGAAGTGTTATAGTGACAGGACAAGAGAATGGGATGTTGACATGCATCTTGGAAGCTTTGTTTACAAGGATCAAGTATCATTATAACAACAATCATGAAGTGGAGGTGATCGAGATGGATGATGAGAGAATAGTGGATCTCTTAGTAGAGTATTATAGATACCATACAGAGAAAGGAGGAAATTGTTAAGAGGAACCTTCTGCTGAGTGAGAAAATTAGTGACTCCTTGTGTATAGTAACAAGTTATCAATAAAATTCATAGTAGCATAGTACATAAGTCTTTTTTCTTAAAAAAAGAGTGACTTGATGTAGTTCCCATTTTCTTTCCATCGTATGTGTGCCTACTCCACTAATATATCATCATCTATCTCAACAATTTCACATCATCATTGCTATCATTAAAGGACATTGTCTTTACAAATAGAGCTTCCAAGACACATACCACCGTTGTCTTATTCTCCTGACCTAGCCCCAAAGCAACCTACACGTACTCAACTTTGGGGATACCACCCATCACTCTCCATGACCTTACTTTATGTGAGTAACACCAGACAACCAAGCCCCATTGAGCTTCGTCCCCGCTCTCCCAGTGTTTTCCCAATAACCACTCTAAATGTAGGCCTAACTAGGCATGCACTAGGTGCACTTTGCCTATGGGGTTGTCTTTGTCCATTGATCTATTTCCCACATGTAGCCACAATGTATGTGATGAAGGAGATCCATGAGTAGAATGTTTACATGGGAATGACGAAAGATCCAGTGTGGAGTCAAAAAGGATTGAGTTGAGGGACTTGTTTCCCTTTTTTTTAATACTTATAGAAGTACTTATTATTTCTTATTTCTAGGGGTAACTTTATCTTGTCATTGTAAGTCCTCATTAAGTTCTTCAATTACTACTTTCTAATTTGATAAATAAGAAAATATGTCATTTTTACTACTATGTATCCATTATACTACATCACTAATGTAACACCCCGGACCTGGGTTATACTTTAACCCTAGGTGTTTTGATTAAGAAAGATGATTAAATTCTTAATATCATCTTGTGAAAGGTAATTAGGGCTTAAGAGGAACTTATATTGCAATTCTAGTCCTTTTTGAACATTGTTGAAATCAATGTTTTGTTTGTTTTGGACTAATGTGCAAAATACCCAAGTTGAGGGGTTTAAGTGAAAATTGTGCATGATAATATGTTCCTCATGTGTTGAAGCATCATGAGAGTAAAGATGATGCTGAGGTGTGGCTTATGGAAGCCTGAATACCAAGAAAGAGTTGATAAAGCAATGTTTGTGCATTAAAACCTAGTTTTGGTGTAAAGTGCAATTTACCCAAAACCTAGGGTTAAATATGCAAATTACCACTTCAATAAGGTCATGAATGCTTCTTGTCATCATGTAGAGCAAATAAAATGAGAGGGGCTCCTCATTTGAATTAAGTTGGAGGAGAGAGAATCTTGACATTAAAATAATCAAGATTTAATCCTAATTGAAACCCTAATTCGATTTAGGGCAAAAACAAATGTATTAATTAAAGGGACTTCAACTAAAATTAAAATGGTTGGATTTAGATGTATGTGTGACGTCCTTTAGCTTTGCAAGGACCACGAAAATATCCAAGGGAGTGGATAACTCACACACAATTTTATAAGAAAAAGAAATATCCACTCACATATGGATATTAATATAATATGATTTAAGGTTCTTGATTTGCTTTTCTTTAAATCATGGATAATTGAGAGGGATAAAAGGGAAACAAGATAGCCTCTTCCCTAAGGAAGATAAGGGGGAAGAGGCGGCCACATTTTTGGGATTAAATGAATTTTTATAAGGCACTTTCTCTCTCCTTGAATTTCTTATAAAAAGACCCTTTACAAGCCAAATGGAAGGCTTTTTCAACCCCACTTCTTCTCCTTGCTTGGGAAACGACCAAGGGATCTTGGGAGGATCAGGAGGACTACCCCCAACCTGTTGGTAAGGTTCTTGATCCATTTCACCTTGATTTCATGGTGGAAATAGAAAATAAATTATGGATTTCTTCCTAATTCAATCTCCTCTTCAATTCTAACCATTCCTTTTCACTCAAACCTTGAGGACGAGCCTTGGAATGGTGAAAGGAGTTGCATCCACTATTTTTGCCGTGAGCATGGAGCTTTGGATCTCAATTGGAGGCGGGTTTTATAACTTGAACCCATTTTCATTGTTATTCAACCATTAATCTTGCAATTTCAATGATTCCTTCATTATCTTGTTTAATTGCTGGTTGAAAATGGTTATTTCATGAAATCAGATGTTGTTAGAACTTCAGGGACGAAGGTAGATGATGATGACATCATATTGGATACTTTTTCCAAAGAAATCATGGTTCATACGGTTTTGATTTAATTTCTCATGCGGTTTCACCAAACCGTTTGGGAGAAAACGGTTTCAAAACCGTTTGAGTGAGTTGACCAAGGGTTGACCGTTTTATATTACTGTTCCTAATTATGTCGGTTAATGACTCACCAAATTTTATGGGTTAACTCACAAGGAATCGTGAGTTGAAGGCTAATCAATTAGGCAAACCTAATTGGATTAAGTGCTGATTTTTCAGCTTGATTAATTTGACTTTTTGGGCAAACGGTTTCAAAACCGTTGAGAGGGTTGACCAAGGGTTGACCGTTTGATATTCCTGTTCCTAATGATGTTGGTTAAAAACTCACCAAATTTTATGGATTAATTCCAAAGGAATCATCAGTTGAAGGCTAATCAATTAGGCAAACCCTAATTGGATTAAGTGCTGATTTTCAACTTGATTGATTTGACTTTTTGGGTTATTTAACCCAAACGGTTTCAAAACCGTTTGGGGATTACCCAAACGGTCTCAAGACCGTTTGGGGGTCACCCAAGACCGTTTGGAGGTCTAGGGTTGGATATGGTTAAGTGATTGAAGGACAAAAGATATGGTGTTAACCCTAATCGGCTAAGTGCTGATTTTGCATTGGAATGAGTTGATGTTTTGGGTTGATTGACCCAAACGGTTTCAAAACCATTTGGGATTCATCCAAACGGTCTCAAGACCGTTTGGGGATCACCCAAGACCGTTTGGAGGTCTAGGTTTAAGCATGGTTGACCAATTGAAGGTCTAAAGGTACCAAATCACTTTGCAATTAAGTGATGATTTGATGATCAACTCAATAGCTCAAACCCTAATGATTTTTCACTAGAATCCAAGGGTTGGATGAGCCAAACGGTCACAAGACCGTTTGGATCTCATCCAAACGGTCTCAAGACCGTTTGGAGCTCACCCAAGACCATTTGGAGGTCTAGGGGTGAGTATGGTTAAGCAATTGATGATCCAATGATACTAAGTTAAAGTGTAATCAATTGCTGATTTGGTGATCAATCCAATGATCCAAACCCTAATTGGTTGACTTGGATTTTGATGATGTGATGGGAAAATGGTCTTCACCTACTTGGCCAAACGGTCTTCACCTACTTGGCCAAACGGTCTTCACCTACTTGGCCAAACGGTCTTCACCTACTTGGCCAAACGGTCTTCACCTACTTGGCCAAACATTCTTCACCTACTTGGCCAAATGGTCTTCACCTACTTGGCCAAACGGTCTTCACCTACTTGGGTAAATGGTCTCAAGCACCACCTTTACCAAACGGTTTCAAACCGTTTGGGGGTCAAGTAGTCAAAGTTGATTGTAGATTCAATTGATCAATTCAATTGGATACCTTATGTAATGGAGGTCCAAGGTGATTGAATCTCTCGAGAATAGAGATGATGAATGACTCATTGATCCAATGATGATTAGTAATGATAATCAATTAAGGTACAAAGATTGAAACCCTATTAGTACCTAAGTGATTAGTGCCAATTAAGGGATGAACCCTAATTGCTTATAGGATCAATGACTTGGTACACTATGTCATTCATAGTTGTATGTACTTGATTGAAGGGATGATATGACCTTATCAAGTTGAGATGATGTTAGCATGAATTCATAACATGAATATGATTCATGTGGTGGTTAAGGCTATGATACTTAAGTAAAGAGATCATGAAACCCTAATCATGAACATAAACCCTAATTGACAGGGTTATTGAATTCTAACCCTAATTGAGGGCAATTCTAAATGAAACCCTAATCCAGGGTAAGGATGTAGCCCTAATCTAGGGTAATCATAAGTGAAACTCTAATTTAGGGAAAAGATATGTAAATCCCTAATTGGGATGAATAGTGAATCTCCAATTATGGATAATTGAATGAAATCCTAATAGAGATGAATAGTAGACCCAAAAAGAAGGGAAACTATGGTGGAAACCCTAGTTGAGGGTGATTCCATGAGAAACCTTAACTAAGTATTAACACCACATGATGTACTAATGTTATGTTGTGATAAGAGGCCCTAAGAAGGGTGAAGGCATGTGAGACTCTAATGAGGAGTCATAATACATAAAGCCCTAATCTTGAATAATATGACAATGAATCATAATTCTAATCTTAAGTAAGGGTATAAAGAAACCCTAATGATGAGATAGAAGGAATGGCCTTATAAAGGTGAAACATTTCATGTGGTTGAATATATGCAACCTAATTGTAAGCAATGTCTTTACCATTAGACAAGTCCATATCATTAAAGATAGTTGGACAACTCTAATGTGTGGCCTATGCATTATATGCTATAGGTAAGTGATTAGTGATGGAATGTATTAAGAAGGGAAATACCTTAATACAAGATAAGATGCCTAATTCAGGAGAGTCTGAAGTGATGAGAAAGTGATACATCAAAATATGATAGTTATCACATTCAACACTTCAGGGTTTATATGCCTTGATGTACTCCAAATCCAATATAATTGGGTAAGAAACATATGAAGTGTGTTATGCAACTATTACAATGAAATGTAATGAGTTGTTGCACCTTGATGAGTGTTAATTAATGTACCTTGAGAATGGGGTTAAGCCCAAATGATGTGTATGATGTTTTCATACCATGATGAGGATGAGAAATGAACTCATACCTTGAATTGATGATTCATTTAATGAAATATGATGAGAATAAATAAGTATGATTGAATGCTTATGATATCAATCTTTGCTCCTAGATGTGTGGATCAATGAATTAGGGTTTGATCATTGATAATATGACCTTGAAAACCTAAATGGTTAATAATGGAAAACCTTAACCCTAATGATGGGAAGGTTGTATTTCTTTTATTTCATAAGCCTTGTAAGGCATGTTAAATACTTGTATAACAAGTATAATGATCAATGGCCTTGTAAGCCATGTGAATAAGTTGTTGCCTAGTGAGAGGTGACAAGATGTGTAATGGCCTTGTTAGCCATGTGAATAAGTTGTTGCCTAATGAGAGGTGACAAGATGTGTAATGGCCTTGTGATCCATGTGAATAAGTTGTTGCCTAGTGAGAGGTGACAAGATGTGTAATGGTCTGGTGAGGCATGTGAATACTTGCACACAAGTAAAATGGACACCTTGGTCTGAGGACCTAGAGGTAATGGTTATCTATTACAGAGATAACAATGCTATGATCTAAGGGTTTAACTATCCAGATCCAGTAATAATGATGCCTAGAGGTAATGGTTATCTATTACAGAGATAACAATGTTATGATCTAAGGGTTTAACTATCCAGATCCAGTAATAATGATGATGATAATGTGAAGGGATGAGAATTCCCAGTAATGTGATAAAGGACTGAGATCCCAAGTATCATGTGTTTTAAAGATTTGAAAAGTATGTGATAGATGTATTGTATCTTTCTTTGTAGCATCTGTCATAATAATTCTTGTTTGAAACATGGATGATGCTAAAAGATATGGTAATGTACTTAATTAATCAAGTGGAATTTCATCATGTAGTGCCCTGGCCATGGATCCATCATCGTCAGTAGCTGGTGATGGTGAAACGGGTTTTCCTGCGGGTTAATCCGGACCGTATATTGTTGAATATGTGGGGTTTCTCCTAGCCTAAAATAGGAGGATTAGAGTGCAACTTCGGTTGTAGACTCAAGATGTGTATAAGAGCATGGTGAACAGGCCCATGGCTCAATGTGAAAGAGCATGAATGCGTTCATGGCTCAGGGAGCACGGTGAACTGGCCCGTGGCTCAAATATACTAGTGCCGAGACCTGTACCAAGGTGGGCTAGAGAAAGGGTAGCCTACGGGAGCTAACCCTATGACTGAGGTCACTTAAGCAAGAGACTGCAGTCTTGCTTGTGGTCTAGCACTGACCGAGACATGGGAGGTCATGGAGTTCGGCTCTTCCATGGACCTTGTATGGAACCGGCTTTGGGTTTTGCAACCGAAGGTTGGATTTGAGCTGTACGGCTCACCTCCTCAGGGCATAAGTGTGATTGTAAAATGTAATCAGCCGTATAGCATGTTTGCTTAAGGATTGAATACAGAGATTTATTGGCTGATGTTGCATTTTCTTTGTACATTCCTTAGTGGATAAATGTTAATTATGTTTCTTTATATTCTCTGTAAGGTAGACAGATGAATTACTTATCTACCATGGGTAGACGCAATGACCTCCTTGAGAATGGATATTATCTTATTTTGTTCTATGATGAATAATTATGTCTGATAATGTAAAAGTAACCCCTGCTCAGTTTTAATTTAATAAACTGCAATAACAATGTTTTTGGCAGAGAGTTATATCTCTCGCTGGGGCAATTTTCAATTGTCTCACCCCCGTGGGAAACATTTTTAGGTATGCATGGGAGGCAAAGCAGAAATCCTAGAACAAGGAAAGAGCAACAGCAACAGTAACATCAGGGACACCAATAAGATCTCAGGTGGAGATATTGTCTGTCTAGTCATGCAGATAGTAGTCCTATGTGTCGTCTCTGTACTCTCAGGTCCTCGGAGTTTTTAGTCAGTGTCTTATGAATCAATCTGAGGTTTTGGCTTGATGCCTCGAGATTCGTATATTGTATGTATATAATGTTTATAAGACAGTTGATGTTGTAATCTTTAAGAAGGAATGGTACAGGTTGTGTACTTGTGAACCAGGATGAATTTGAAATACTTTGGTTCTTGGTTAAAGAGTTTTCCTGTGAATGGATCTCTTTGAAAAAGTTTTAATTTTGAGTGATTTTCAGTAATCTGCTACAAATAATTCGCTTCCGCATTAGTTAATCATATTTTCACGAGACGGTCACCACAATTAGTGGTATCAAAGCTCTAGGTTCGTTCAGTCTACAGAGACATAGGACTAAGGTAGTAGAGTCTGTTCTGGTGTCATCCAGTGTATCTGATAGTGTCTTCTGCTCGTATAAGAGAAGAAGAACTTAAAGATGACTAGGTCACATGAGGAGATTCCTGCTGAGAGCAGCAATGCTGCACCAAGAAGAGGTGCATGAGAACAGGAAAAAGAGAGACAATTGTCGGAGAATCCCCTAGCTGATTCAACTATAATAAGAAAATCCTTCTTTAAGTATTACTGTTGGAGAACTTAGGGCAACAGTAATGTATATAGTGGATCAAGTTTTGGCAGTGTAACCTAGATTACCAGTCCCAATGATGATGTTATAGATATCAACAGGATTTGTAATTAGCATCAGCAGGTTGAAGCAAAAGGAAATGATGAATTTTTGGACTTAAATTGAGTCTGTGCTCAACCATAGCTTGTTGAATCAACCTTTGAGGTAGAGTTAGCCTGAGGCAGTGAATAATTCATGTATTATGACAAGTTAGACAAGATAATGTCATGCAAATATGTTAATTTATGAATTCCTGGATTAACTGAGAAAGGAAATGATTGAACTTTCCTTGATTAGTCCTATGAGGACTTATGTTTTGCATAGTAAAACATTACAAATGTTTTATGTTGTTCTTACCTCCTTGAGAAATGATGAGGTATAGAAGAGATGCCAGAATGAAATTCAGGGATGATAAGTCTTATGCTTGTGATAATATGAAAATGAGGAATATGATAGTATACAAAGTGCATACCACTTAATATCAGTATTTATATACCCTGGCCAGGTATACATCTATTAATGATAAAGTGGTTATGGAAACTCTTATATTGTTGTCTTTTTTATTGCTCTGATCAAGTAGTCATTCTGAGACAATCTAATGAGTATCATGAAATCAGAAATCTGGAATGAATAAATGTGCCATATCCCATGCAAAAGAAAGATAAGTCTGAGATAATCTCATATGAGCATGTTGTATGAGGAACTAAAAATGTACTCCTCTTAAGATAAGAATAAGAATAAGGGAGATGAACCCTGTTCAATTATGTTGCCCGCATAATACATATCTTTCCCATAATGAGGAAATGGGAGATGTGATGAGATCATGAGATGATCATAAACATGCTAGATAATAATAAAGAAAGGGATAATGACATACAATCATCCTTACAAATTCCAATGCTAAAGGCAAGGAACCTAGGATGAGATAAAGAGTAAATGGTTCAAGAATAGTTGAAAATACATGAATTAATAAGAGGAATATGAATCCTTGTTTTCTTTCCTTTCAGGGACATGGCAATGAAGTGGGTCTTAGGACACTTGATGTGCATAAGATAAAGGTGTTCATGTGATGGATACTTAGAGAAGTATCAGTTATCTTGGACTTTGGTCCCAAGATGAGAACATATGAAACAATTAATGTTCCAAGATTAAAGGAAGAGATATATATGATGTGTTTCCAACACATGTGATAGATACCAAGGTGAAAGATTCTGGTATCTGAGAGTTATCAGATGGGTTAGGTTGGCTACCTGGGGTGGTCAACTGTAAAATTAGTCTGGATGTATAAAACAATATGAACATCATATGTTAGGGGTTTATGCTCTGCATAAACATGATATTAATAAAGAATGTATGATGTTTCTCTGAACAAGAGAAGTGTTGTTTGACACAAAGTTGACTTTATAGTCAATGATGAGGAACAATGGAGCATGTGCCTTGTGTGTTGATTCTATGAGAATCTTGTATGGAAACACTTTGTGGTGTTCAAAGTTTTATTGTGCCTCCATAATAAGGAGATGTTATGTGAAGACTAGACAGTATGATGAATGAAATACATATGTCTTCCTTTATCTGGGATTTTGGGGACGAAATCCTTGTTAGGGGTTTATAATTTGTAACACCCCTGACCTGGGTTATACTTTAACCCTAGGTGTTTTGATTAAGAAATATGATTAAATGCTTAATCTCATCTTGTGAAAGGTAATTAGGGCTCAAGAGGAACTTATATTGCAATTCTAGTCCTTTTTGAACATTGTTGAAATCAATGTTTTGTTTGTTTTGGACTAATGTGCAAAATACCCAAGTTGAGGGGTTTAAGTGCAAATTGTGCATGATAATATGTTCCTCATGTGTTGAAGCATCATGAGAGTAAAGATGATGCTAAGGTGTGGCTTATGGAAGCCTGAATACCAAGAAAGAGCTGATAAAGCAATGTTTGTGCATTAAAACCTAGTTTTGGTGTAAAGTGCAATTTACCCAAAACCTAGGGTTCAATATGCAAATTACCACTTCAATAAGGTCCTGAATTCTTCTTGGCATCATGTAGAGCAAATAAAATGAGAAGGGCGCCTCATTTGAATTAAGTTGGAGGAGTGAGAATCTTGATATTAAAATAATCAAGATTTAATCCTAATTGAAACCCTAATTCGATTTAGGGCAAAAATAAATGTATTAATTAAAGGGAGTTCAACCAAAATTAAAATGGTTGGATTTAGATGTATGTGTGACGTCCTTGAGCTTTGCAAGGACCACGAAAATATCCAAGGGAGTGGATAACTCACACACAATTTTATAAGAAAAAGAAATATCCACTCACATATAGATATTAATATAATATGATTTAAGGTGCTTGATTTGCTTTTCTTTAAATCATAGATAATTGAGAGGGATAGAAGACAAACAAGATAGCCTCGTCCCTAAGGAATATAAGGGGGAAGAGGCGGCCACATTTTTGGGATTAAATGAATTTTTATAAGGCACTTTCTCTCTCCTTGAATTTCTTATAAAAAGACCCTTTACAAGCCAAATGGAAGGATTTTTCGAACCCACTTCTTATCCTTGCTTGGGAAACGACCAAGGGAGCTTGGGAGGATCAGGAGGACGACCCCCAACCTGTTGGTAAGGTTCTTGATCCATTTCACCTTGATTCCATGGTGGAAATCGAAAATAAATTATGGATTTCTTCCTAATTCGATCTCCTCTTCCATTCTAACCATTCCTTTTCACTCAAACCTTTAGGACGAGCCTTGGAATGGTGAAAGGAGTTTCATACACCATTGTTTCCATGAGCATGGATCTTTGGATCTCAATTGGAGGCGGGTTTTATAACTTGAATCCTTTTTCATTGTTATTCAACCATTAATCTTGCAATTTCAATGATTCCTTCATTATCTTGTTTAATTTCTGGTTGAAAATGGTTATTTCATGAAATCAGAAGTTGTTAGAACTTCAGGGACGAAGGTAGATGATGATTACATCATCTTGTATACTTTTTCCAAAGAAATCATGGTTCATATGGTTTTGAGTTAATTGCTCATGCGGTTTCACCAAACCGTTTGAGAGCAAACGGTTTGAAACCGTTTGGGAGAAAACGGTGTCAAAACCGTTTGAGTGAGTTGACCAAGGGTTGACCGTTTTATATTACTGTTCCTAATTATTTTGGTTAATGACTCACCAAATTTGATGGGTTAACTCCCAAGGAATAGTGAGTTGAAGGCTAATCAATTAGGCAAACCTAATTGGATTAAGTGCTGATTTTTCAGCTTGATTAATTTGACTTTTTGGACAAACGGTTTCAAAACCGTTTGAGAGGGTTGACTAAGGGTTGACCGATTGATATTCCTGTTCCTAATGACTTTGATTAAAAACTCACCAAATTTTATGGATTAATTCCAAAGGAGTCGTCAGTTGAAGGCTAATCAATTAGGCAAACCCTAATTGGATTAAGTGCTGATTTTCAACTTGATTGATTTGACTTTTTGGGTTATTTAACCCAAACGGTTTCAAAACCGTTTGGGGATTACCAAAACGGTCTCAAGACCGTTTGGGGGTCACCCAAGACCGTTTTTAGGTCTAGGGTTGGATATGGTTAAGTGATTGAAGGACAAAAGATATGATGTTAACCCTAATCGGCTAAGTGCTGATTTTGCATTGGAATGAGTTGATGTTTTGGGTTGATTGACCCAAACGGTTTCAAAACTATTTGGGAAACATCCAAATGGTCTCAAGACCGTTTGGGGATCACCCAAGACCGTTTGGAGGTCTAGGGTTAAGCATTGTTGACCAATTGATGGTCTAAAGGTACCAAATCACTTTGCAATTAAGTGCTGATTTGATGATCAACTCAATAGCTCAAATCCTAATGATTTTTCATTAGAATCCAAGGGTTGGATGAGACAAACGGTCTCAAGACCGTTTGGAGCTCACCCAAGACCGTTTTGAGGTCTAGGGGTGAGTATGGTTAAGCAATTGATGTTCCAATGATACTAAGTTAAAGTGTAATCAATTGCTGATTTGGGGATCAATCCAATGATCCAAACCCTAATTGGTTGACTTGGATTTTGATGATGTGATGGGAAAACGGTCTTCACCTACTTGGCCAAACGGTCTTCACCTACTTGGCCAAACGGTCTTCACCTACTTGGCCAAACGGTCTCAAGAACCACCTTTACCAAACGGTTTCAAACTGTTTGGGGGTCAAGTAGTCAAAGTTGATTGTAGATTCAATTGATCAATTCAATTGGATACCTTATGTAATGGAGGTCCAAGGTGATTGAATCTCTCGAGAATAGAGATGATGAATGACTCATTGATCCAATGATGATTAGTAATGATAATCAATGAAGTTACAAAGATTGAAACCCTATTAGTACCTAAGTGATTAGTGCCAATTAAGGGATGAACCCTAATTGCTTATAGGATCAATGACTTGGTGCACTATGTCATTCATAGTTGTATGTACTTGATTGAAGGGATGATATGACCTTATCAAGTTGAGATGATGTTAGCATGAATTCATAACATGAATATGATTCATGTGGTGATTAAGGGTATGATCCTTAAGTAAAGAGATCATGAAACCCTAATCATGAACATAAACCCTAATTGACAGGGTTATTGAATTCTAACCCTAATTGAGGGCAATTCTAAATGAAACCCTAATCCAGGGTAAGGATGTAACCCTAATCTAGGGTAATCATAAGTGAAACTCTAATTTAGGGAAAAGAGATGTAAATCCCTAATTGGGATGAATAGTGAATCTCCAATTATGGATAATTGAATGAAATCCTAATAGAGATGAATAGTAGACCCAAAAAGAAGGGAAACTATGGTGGAAACCCTAGTTGAGGTGATTCCATGAGAAACCTTAACTAAGTATTAACACCACATGACGTACTAATGTTATGTTGTGATAAGAGGCCCTAAGAAGGGTGAAGGCATGTGAGACTCTAATGAGGAGTCATAATACATAAAGCCCTAATCTTGAATAATATGACAATGAATCATAATGCTAATCTTAAGTAAGGGTATAAAGAAACCCTAATGATGAGATAGAAGGAATGGCCTTATAAAGGTGAAACATTTCATGTGGTTGAATATATGCAACCTAATTGTAAGCAATGTCTTTACCATTAGACAAGTCCATATCATTAAAGATAGTTGGACAACTCTAATGTGTGGCCTATGCATTATATGCTATAGGTAAGTGATTAGTGATGGAATGTATTAAGAAGGGAAATACCTTAATACAAGATAAGATGCCTAATTCAGGAGAGTCTAAAGTGATGAGAAAGTGATACATCAAAATATGATAGTTATCACATTCAACACTTCAGGGTTTATATGCCTTGATGTACTCCAAATCCAATATAATTGGGTAAGAAACATATGAAGTGTGTTATGCAACTATTACAATGAAATGTAATGAGTTGTTGCACCTTGATGAGTGTTAATTAATGTACCTTGAGAATGGGGCAAGATAATGGGATGATTACATACATGATATATCCATATCTATTCTTAGTGTTCCCATTCTTCATAAGAATTGGACACTTGGCCTTGGGATACTAACTCCATGTAACATGGACAAGTTTTCTCCCACTGAATCTGTGTACATTGAACCTTTCAATACAGATTGCCAATGTATGTTCTCTCTTTTCCAGGTCAAGAGGTTTTTGAGAACTATCTCTATAGATCTCTATTCCTATCACATAGGAAACATCTCTATCTTCCTTAAAGATAATTTCCACTTTGGATTTCCATTCTAGAACATTTCCATTTCACATCAATATGTGGAATGTGTCAATCATGTTAGTTTTCCAAAGGTTTTCCGGATGATTAATCACATTGGATGCAACCTATCAGTTTAGATGTTCATACTTGCAAATTATAAAGTCACTATGATTATCACATTTATGATATAAATGTGTATTCTTTCACCTACATTCCACCCTATTGGATGATGCAAAAAGGTCAAGCCCAAGAGGGAAGACCCATGGGCACCATGAGTGGTGACCCCAGACACCAAGCTTGGGATAGAGAAGGTGGTCTTTATTGCATGACTAATGGGCATCATGAGAGGTGACCCCAAGCACCAAGCTCAGGATGGAGAAGGTGGCCTTAATTCAATGGCTAAAGAGAAACCCAAAAGGGGGTATTCCAAGGTTAGGGCAAAAGCGGTGTAGTCTGACACTTTGAACTCATAAATTGAATTGTTAATTAACTTGATTGTGATAATTATGTTGTTAGCCTTATCTGTGATATTTTGTTTATCCCCACATACCAGCATATTCATATGTGCAGACCGATGTTTTGTTTGTCGTCGTTTTAGGTACCACTCTGAAAAGAATAACCAATAAAGTGACACATTGTGAAAATAAGAAATAAAGTGCGAGGATTATATATAATAGAATCAAGCTATGGATAGAAGTAGATATCCAAAGATTTTAAAAGGTATGAAAAGTTTTATTTTATACCAGCTTTCAGTTTAGTTTGGTAGAATTTTATGATTATTATTGATTAATTGTTGAACCTTTGATCTGGTTTATTGGGATAACGACTCTAACCTCTTGGTCACCCTTAAGTGGGGGTTACTGAGAGGTGGGTTCGTTACATTTGGTATCATAGCATCGGTTCTTCATTTAATCTTTAGTAATTATTAAATTTTACAAATTTTGTAGAACCAAGGGAGTTATTAGAGGATTTTCCAAAAGACATAGGTGTCTAGAAAAGGATCATATTTGAGGGATGGCAATATTTTCCTCTACACTGCTAGTCGGAATACGATGACTCCCGGATTTGTGTGACTGTCTGGCCAATGTCTTAGGATCTGACTTGGAATAAGATACCTTTAGGACGCTCTCATCTTGTTCATCCCTTCTCAACTCAAATTCAATAAGGATTTTAAGGATTAGGGTTTCCTCTCTCTTCCTCACCCTCTTGAGGTATGGGTAAGACTGATAAGGTTTAAGGGATCCTCCACCAAATTAATAAAAAATACATAATTAAGATGTCATCGACATAAGTATAATTAGTTAAGTATAGACTAAAGGTCTATTTGTATGCTTATGTAGATGGCTCGTGTGAAGACTGTTGCTATCCTGGATGCCACCAACGGTGGTGGGCCTTTCTGCAAGGGGAAGGGGTCTTCTGAGAAAAGAAGGAGGAATCATGGTAGTGCATCCTCGAAGAAGAAGAAGAGACCAGAAGAAGTTGAAGGTGACGTCCCCAACCCTGAACCAATACCCTTCAGCAACCTTGAACAAGAGGAGGGACAAGAATATGAGGAGCAACATCCGTATGAGGAGGTAGTCCAGATGGAGGAGGACCCGTCTGGTGGTCCAAAACTAGCCATGGTGGTTCACACAACGGATGTTGTATGGTTGGAGCGGCAAAAGTGGATGACAGAGGCCATTAGTGCCTTGGCCCTCTGAGACATATTTAGAGGTGAGAATAGCAAGCCACTTCTAGTTCATCCTCGATTGGGAGCCACCATCTTGGACTTCATCAAGCTTAATGTTAAGAAGTTCTGGGGAGAAGATAAGTCTGAAGTTGTCGATAAGGAAGAAGCCTGGCTGTTAGCAGTCGAGAGTGGATTCTGTATGCTTGAAGTACAGCCAAACAAGAAGGTTCTTTTTGCTGCTCACCTTCTAGAAGGAGCAGACAAAATATGGTGGGAGAACCATATTATGGGAAGAGACCTAAGGGAAGAGCCAATGGCATGGGCTGACTTCAAGACCATCTTCACCACCAGATTCATCCCCGTCTCAGCCAAGAAGGAGAAGGAGTGAGAGTTCACCATCATGACTCAAGGAAGCTCGTCAGTTGCAAACTTTGGTTGCAAGTTCTGCATCCTAGAATGGTTTGAACACATGATAAATGAAGAGAGGAGGGTGGACCACTTCATAGAGCATCTGCACCCTGCCATCAAGCCTCATGTGATGGCTAGTAAGCTGAAGACCTTTGCCAAACCCTACAACACCACCCTAGACATGGAAAGGACGGTGATGCCTATTCAGAACCCCTCCAAAGGATACTTGGATTTCACCGAAGGAGCTCAGGGACATAAGACTGAGCACAAGAAGGGACAAGGGCACAACCACCACAAAGGCAAGCATGGGCACAAAGGCAAACCACATGGTGAAAATCTCTTTTAGAAGTGTCGCCTCTGCGGACGGACACATCCTGGGAAGTGCCGCTTCGAGAGGAAGGTGTGTTTCCAATGTCAGCAAGAGGGACACTTCATTGCCAACTGCCCTCAGCCTGGCCCAAGAGGACCTTTGGGGTCACAACCAGTGGCAACACAACTGGTAGCTGCAGCACCCCCAACAGGAGCACCAGCTGAAGGACCCCCAACTGGAGAGAGAAGACAAGATAGAGTGTTCACCATCGACAATGAAGAAGATCAGGTGAATGCTAATAGGCTGATCGAGGGTAATAACCCATAGAGTTTTCCTTTTTGGCTTAGTAGATCATGTAGTAGCTTTTTGATTTGGTATGAACTATGTAGGCTTGCTGGAAGTCATGGGACAAAATGTAAAAGCACTTTTTAATTCTGGTTCTACTAATACTTTTATTTCGAGAAATCTGGCAACTATGCTTTGTTTGGACATCAAGGATTTAGGTTATGTTTTGGATGTCACAACCCCGACTGGTCGTATCTATACATCTCTTTTAAAAACCCATGTCTTTCCAGTTAAGTATCTGAACCATGAGCTTCCCACTGACATCATCCTCCTCGATATGAATGATTTTGATGTAATCATCGGTATGGATTGGCTTTACACCTACAGAGCCCAGATTGACTGCAGAGAGAAGAAAATCCTTATTAGGAAACCCGACCATCCACACTTCACCATTCGAGGAAGGAAGGATGCGACAACCAGCCTTTATGTGTCAGCCTTGAAAGTCGAGCGAATGATATCCAAAGGTTGTCGAGCCTACCTAGCCATAGTTATCAAACTTGAAGTAAAGGGGTGATCCTTAGAGGAGATAGAGGTGGTTCGGGAGTATTAAGATGTGTTCTCAGATGATCTACGAGGGATTCCCCCTGAGAGGGAGGTAGATTTCTCCATCGAGTTAGCTCTCGGGACTAATCCTATATCTAAGGCACCCTATAGAATGGCCTCTGCCGAGTTGCTTGAGTTGAAAACCCAGTTGCAGGAGTTGTTGGATAAAGGCTTTATCTGACCTAGTATATCACCATGGGGAGCACCAGTCCTCTTTGTGAAAAAGAAGGATGGGTCGCTTCAGATGTGTATTGACTATCGAATGATCAACCAGGCAACCATTAAGAACAAGTATCCCTTACCCAGAATAGATGACCTGTTTGACCAACTCAAATCGGCTCGAGTCTTTTCCAAGATTGATTTGAGCTCAGGATACCACCAAGTGAGAGTGAGAAGTGAGGATATACCTAAAACAACTTTCCGAACCTGATACGGCTAGTATGAGTTTGTGGTCAGGTTGTCCAATGCACCTAGTGTCTTTATGAACCTTATGAACAATGTGTTCTAGCCTTTCCTTGACTCTTTTGTGATAGTGTTCATAGACAACATCTTGGTGTATTTTAATGACCTAGCCCAACACCGTGACCACCTGGGTAGAGTCCTTGATATCTTGAGAAAGCAGAAGTTTTACAAAAAGTTCTCAAAATGTGAGTTTTTGATAGACCAAGTCATGTTTCTTGGACACATCATCTCAGGAGGAATGATCATTGTATATCCAACCAAAGTATTGGCAGTTTGAGACTGGATGGCACCAAAGAACTCCTCTGAGATTTGCAACTTCTTGGGGTTGGCTGGATACTACCGTCGCTTCATCAATAATTTCTCAAGGACTGCTTTGTTGCTGACCATGTTAACCTGGAAGGATGTGAAGTTCATGTGGTCTGACATATGTGAAGCTCACTTCTGGGAGTTGAAGGAGAAGCTGACCACTTCCCCTATGTTGACTCTACCTTCGAGAAATGAGGGTTTCAGGATATTCACCGATGCTTCCAAGATGGGACTTGGTTGTGTGTTGGAACAGAATCGGCATGTGGTTGCATATGCTTCCCAACAGCTCAAGCCTAATGAGGTGAATTACCCAACACATGACCTGGAGTTAGCTGCCATTATCCATGCCCTGAAGATATGGCAACACTACCTATATGGTGGTACCTTCGAGATCCTCACCAACCATAAAAGGTTTGAAGTACCTGCTAACACAAAGAGACATGAACCTACGACAGAGACGATGGATGGAGTATATGAAGGATTACAACTTCACCATCGCCTATCATCCTGGTAAGGCGAATGTCATAGAAGATGCCTTGAGTCAAAAATAGCTAATGTGTGCAACTGTTTTGTTCAGTCAGTGGAAGCGTTTGGAGGATCTGGTAGAGTGGACTCTATAATTGCTTGAAGATTGAGTTCGATTGGCTAATATCCAGATCCAATCTGAGTTGTTGAGTGAGATTGTAGCAGCATAGTTGACCGGTGAAGAGCTCGACAAGATGAAAGGTTTGATGATGAAGCCATAGACTCGTCTCTCCATGGGAGTAGACAGAGGAATCAGGTTTGAGAATTGTATATGGGTTCTGGTGGATTCATCAATAAAGGAATGTATCCTGTAAGAGGCTCATGGATCCAAATACACAGTGCACCCATGAACTACTAAGATGTTCAAGGGCCTGCAGAGGTTTTTTTGGTGGCCAGGAATGAAAAGAGACATTGCAGCATGTGTGGTCAGTTGTCTTACATGCTAGATGGTGAAGGTTGAACACCAACGACCCGGTGGACTTTTACAGTCGATAGAGATTCCAGAATGGAAATGGGAGCAGATCACCATGGATTTTGTGGTGGGTCTACCCCAGACCAGGAAGGGTCATGATGCGATATGGGTTGTGGTAGATCGTCTTACCAAGTCGGTGCACTTCCTTGCCTTAAAGACCACTTCTAAGGTGACAGAACTAGTTGAACTTTATATTAGAGAGATAATGTGTTTGCATGGCGTACCCATTTCGATCATCTTTGATAGAGACCCCAAGTTTACTTCCAAGTTGTGGAAGAAAGTTCAAGAGGAACTTGGTACCAAGTTGAAGTTTAGTACTGCTTATCACCCCCAGACGGATGGTCAATCTGAATGGACAATCCAGACATTAGAAGATCTGCTGAGAGCTTGTGTGCTCGATTGGGGTGGCTCATGGGAGCAGTACTTACCTTTAGCCGATTTTGCCTACAACAATAGCTACCAAGCCAGTATTGGGATGCCTCCATATGAAGCTTTGTACGGGAGACCGTGTCGGTTACCACTTCACTGGGATGATTTTGGTGAGAGGACCTTATTGATGTCAGATGAGCTCCAAGTGTATGTTGATAAAGTTGCTTTGATCAAGCAAAGGCTGAAGAGAGCCCAGGATCGACAGAAGTCGTATGCTGATGCAAAGCGGACTGACATGCATTTCACTGTGGGAGAGCATGTGTTTCTGAAAATCCGACCACTGTGAACTATAGCCAAGAACAGAGGGAAGCTGAGTCCCTGATATGTGGGTCTGTTTGAGGTATTAGAACAGATTGGTGAAACTACATATCATTTGGAATTACCCCCTTAGTATAGCATGATGCATGGTGTGTTTCACGTGTCCAATCTGAAGCGATATGTGCAATATATGAGCCATGTGCTGAGCATTGAACCTATTGAGCTTCAAGGGAAGCTGACTTATCTTGAGTCACCTTTGCAGATTCTAGATACCAAGGTGAAAGAACTTAGATGTAAGAATATAGAGATGGTAAAGGTTCTTCGGAAGCACCATGGAGAGGATGAGGCCACATGGGAGCTGAAGACGGACATGGAGAAAGCATACCCTGACTTGTTTGTTTGATTGCTTGAATTTTGGGGGAAAAATTCCTATAAGGAGGGGAGGATGTTATAACCTCTGTTTTTCCCTAATTATGTAATAAACATGTAATTCTCCTTTTCATATAAATGTAATACATGCTTATTTTATTTAAAAGGATTTTGTGTGAAAATATCCCTGTCGATTGTTAAATGGGCCTTTTTGGCTATTGGGCCCAATAATAATAAAGGATGAAGGAAAATACAAATGATAATTAAATAACAAAGAAAAGGAGAATAGAGAAATAGAGGTGGAAACCTATAAAAGGAAAAGGGATATTTCCCAATGGAATATTTCATACCTCTAAGGTTCCTTGAGGACCAAGGGACTTGAGATAATAAGATAATGACAAGGGAAGAAGAAATATTAATTAAAATTGGCTTAATTATTGGATAACTTGGGAGTGAAGGAAACCTTCTCATCTGTTGGAATTTGATTCCCAAATTTAATAAACAGTTAGATAATGCCAAGAGGGAGTTACCCTTATGAGAGAAAAATACTAATCGAGGAGAGAGAAATGATTTTCCCAAGTTTCCTTGCTAAAACACCCTTTTAATTGTTTTTTGGATAATTGAGTTTCAGGGAGCGATGATGCCTGTTAGATGACCTGCGTGGTCCATGGGACCACGGATCCAATGGTGGCTGCTCATCATCTACCCCGAGTCACAGTGGGAATGGGAGATGAATTCACAAACCAATTTCCCATCGATTGAGATGATAATTCGAAAAAGTAATCAGTCCTCCGCCTTTGGGGGATTGTTCCGAACAATCTAGACCTCAATTTCTAGCGCTGCCGTCGACGAGGGAAGAAGTTCCCAATGTGTGGGACACCCTGACCTAGCCCTATATAAGGGAGGGGTACTTGAGGGTACCAGCATACCAAAATCCTCTCCCAAATGCTATAGAGCGCGACGACAAGTTGAAAGGCGAGATCAATTGTCGATTTCATCCTAACCTACACCCCATGCAACGAGCCAACCTCGTCGGAACTCTGGCGACTTGTTCATGGTGAAGGTCAAGTTGCTTCGAGAAATTGACTGGTTTGTTGAGTTCAGGTGGTGACGAAGAGCTTCCGAGCACCTCTGTTTCTCTACTGGTGGCTTGGAGCTCATAGTCAACCAAGGAGTTGGCCGCAACCTATCGAGCGATCGAAGGTAGACGACGACCCGGAGCCGTTTGATCGCGGACCACCGTGATCTCGAGCGGGATCAGATGAGTGAGAACGGGAGCGGTTGAAATTAGGCGTGTGCAACGAGGATCGTTGGATCTAAAGAGCAGACCACTGATCCACTGATTCAGCAGCTGCCGATTTTCCGGTAATTTTCTTCTCTACTCAACTAATTCTAAAAAAGGCTTTTTCTTGCAAAAATCATATAAATAAATAGAAAACTCATATGAAGAAACTTTATACATGAAAGTTGATCAGAAAAATATGAGGAATAAGAAAAAATAGTTAGAAGGCTTGAATCCGTATGTTTTTGTAAAAATGCATTATTTTGGATGAAAAATGTGTTAAATTGGGTAGAAACCCTAATGGATAATAATGGATAGTTTTGTAAGTGCAAACAGGTTAATTTGAACATTGTTAACTTTCTTAACAATAAAGATGAATCTTACTCTGATTTGAAGATGAAATTGCAAGATTTAGGGTTTTAAACTTAATATGATGGTTAATATACTTAGAAACCCTAAATAGGGGAAAAAGAAAGAAAAGTGCCTTTAATCCGAAAATAGGGTTATTCATTGTCAAAAGATACCCTTAATATAATTCATGAGGAGTAGATGAGATTATTAGGGTTGGTGAGTAATTAGGGTTTAAAATAGTAAAAGTGAACTGAAACCCTAATTGTAATCGAAACCCTAAAAAGGTGTAGAAACCCTAGGAAGCAACTAAGTTTAATAGACCTTGATGGTATGATCAACGATAGGAAAATTGGATGTATATTTTAGGATCATCTTGTGTGCTTGCTTGTTTACTAGATTTCTTGCTTAGTTGCATTATTTCTGCACTCAATTCAGCCTGACAAGTATGTGGTTAATTATGGTTAATCGCATTATTTTTGCGAAGGTTTTCCGGATGATTAATCGCATTGGATGCAACCTATCAGTTTGGATATTTATACTTGCAAATTATAAAGTCACTATGATTATCACAATTATGATATAAGTGTGTATTCTTGCACCTACATGCCACCCTATTGGATGATGCAAAAAGGTCAAGCCCAAGAGGGAAGACCCATGGGCACCATGAGTGGTGACCCTAGACACCAAGCTCAGGATAGAGAAGGTGGTCTTTATTGCATGGCCAATGGGCATCATGAGAGGTGACCCCAGGAACCAAGATCAGGATGGAGAAGGTGGCCTTAAGTCGATGGCTAAAGAGAAACCCTAAAGGGGGTATTCTAGGGTTAGGGCAAAAGCGGTGGAGTTTGACACATTGAACTCGTAAATTGAATTGTTAATTAACTTGATTGTGATAATTAGGTTGTTAGCCTTATGTGTGATATTTTGTTTGTCCCCCACATACCAGCATATTCATATATGCTGACCACCGTTTTGTTTGTCTCTGTTTTAGGTACAACTGTGAAAAGAATAACCAGTAAAGTGACACATTGTGAAAATAAGAAATAAAGTGAAAGGAGGATTAGATAGAATAGAATCAAGCTGTGGATAGAAGTAGATATCCAAAGATTTTAAAAGGTATGCAAATTTTTATTTTATACCAGCTTTCAGTTTAGTTTGGTAGAATTTTATAATTATTATTGATTAATTGTTGAACCTTTGATCTGATTTATTGGGATAATGGCTATGTCCTCTTAGTCTCCCTTAAGTGGGGGTTACTGAGAGGTGGGGTTGTTACACCGACCTTCAGTTTCAGAAGCTCGAGCATTGAATTTGACTCGTCCTTTGGCATCTGCAGCACCACAACCTAGAGCACGATGACAGTTACAGTTAGATGACAAGGATGATGTGATGCATGATGCACCATACCCAAGGCACCACAACATCAGCCAAATGTAGAGCCATAGACTTCTAGAGGAGGGGCAAAGAAGCCCAAGCACCTAGAGTGCCTGACGCGTAGGGTGATAGCATCCTACTACGCATGCTGGGAGACATTGAACACCCTTGGTTTCCTTGAGTACTATGAGGGCATAATGAAGGAGGTTGGTTTGTATGACATTCTAACGATAGAGCAGGAGAAGGTCTCCCATGATGGCGAAGACGCCATTAAAGTCAGACTTAGAGGCCAACATCATGTCATCTCATCAACCATGCTGAACAACTTCTTTGCTCCAAATGAAGTGATGGAAGCTCGCTTTGAGACTCACAAGATAGACAAGAGTGCCAGTTCTAGTTATACTTCCATGTGGAAGGCATTCACCACCCACAATGACTTGTAGTGGGGAAGTCGAAGACCAGTTTGCTCCATAACCCATTCCTACGCTATGTTCAGAAAGTCCTAGCAAATACCTTTTTTGCAGATATGAGAATCAAGGGAGCTGCACAAAGAAAGACTTATGTGTTTAGGTTGGTTGATGAAGAGAAAGCATGTAAACTTAGGAGCTTTGATGATTGACCACTTGAGGAAAGTCCCATCCAAGAGCAAAAATCCATTCATTCTAAGAGGGATTGTGACATCCATAGTTGTTTCCCTTGGTCATGATGTTTCTGGATATACCAGGGATGGGGGGGAGTTGGTGGACATGTACTATCTTGTATGCTCTGCGATGATTTTAGTTGTTGATTAGAAAATCTTATACTAGGTCAACCCACCTTACCCAGGTGTATCACTAGAGCTCCCATACCATGCTACACCATTGTTGATGGAGAGGGGTCCTACTCCAGATTTCTTGGAAAAGTGAGAAGATTGAAGGAAGATAATCCTAGGGACATGTTTGAGCAGCCAGAGATTGTCCCAGAGGGGTTAGGTGAGTCACAGGCAGCTGTAGAGAGGAGGAGAAATGTTGAGGAGTGAGAGACGTGTCGAGTTGGGAGACGCGGTGTAGAGACAGCACAGCAACCACAATAGCCCACAGTGAACACATACGACATGTCTACCATACATGCACAGTTGGAGGGTATCCAAAGCACACATGACCGCAAACTGAGGACCTAGGAGGGCATTTTGAGGACACAGGAGGGTTTTCAATGCACCCAGGATGCTATGTGGTTAGACCATCAGCAGATGCATTATCAGGTCAACCACTTGTATCTGTTCCAAGATGCCCAATCCCAGAGGAACCCCCAGTGGGGTGAAGATTGGTGGAGTTCACTGTCATCATTTCAGGACAATTACCTACCTCCACGGTCACACTATTGGTCTGTAGGGGTCGTGCAAATACATAGGCCCCTTCCCTTCTGCCCAAGAATCTATGCAAGGGAATAGGAGGTAAAGGCTCTATCGCCTATCATGTGGTAAGCCTCGAAAATCTAGTTCCTATTACCAGCATCCTACACCATAGGGAGGAGCACTGCCACCGCAGTGATCTTCTACCCTATCATTCCTAGACTTTAGTGTCATGCTGAGGACAACATGATTCAAAAGTTTAGGGTGGTAGGCCGGCATGCCCTTATCTCATGTTCACTCATCTTGTATTTCACCTGCCATTTACTTTTGTTTTATTTACTTTTGCTTCTTTAGTTTAGAATTTACCTGCTTTGCATACGTGCATGTCATATAGTTACTTTCTTGCAATTTTGTGTAATTTTCAAAAAAATTGCTCTTTTTGCCATGCATTGCATATCATGTAGATTTTTGATAATTTTTGCATGATTTAGCTAGGATTTTCTTGTTTACTATTTTATGTTCAATAATGTAGGCTTAGGTGTGATTGAAGGAAACTTGGCACTGTTTTGACTAATTTTGTCCAAATTTGATATTTCTTACCTAAAAGTGTGTTTCGACCCAATCTCTACTCTTTGGATTAAAAATGATGACCTTTGACAAATGCAAGTGAATTATCATTGTTTATTGGTAAATGGTATCAATTTTTGACTTTTTACATGCACATCACCTCACTTGGGTTTGTGAATGTTTTGATTGAATTGTGACTTGAGCAAGCTATGAGCGCTTAGTGTCTGTGAAATATCTTGATAGAAGTATCAATTTCATGTTGTTCATTCATGTGGTGTGAAATTGTTGGATGAAGTGTTGGATTAATTTTCATACAGGAGACCTTATGGTTGAGAATCACACCGGTGACCCCTCTATGACTCGAGCTTTCATCCACCATCTTATTACCCCTCCGCCTCATGAAAGGATTCCAAAGTGCACATATCAGTTGTGGCCACCTCCAAAAGTTTGGGGTGGCCACATCTATATCTTCATGTTTTCACTCTCATCACCATATGCCCTATCTACACCAAGGGAAAAGAAAAAGAAAATAAAAGATGCTCTTGTTTCAGAGCATCTAAATAAATAAAAGATGTGTGTGTAAAAGCACTCCAAAATCTTACCGCAATCCTTTCTTCCATTTTCATACCCATCTAGGAAACATGAACGTGGCTCACTGCACCCTTTTTCCACAGCTACGTGGGTCACTTGGTATGGTTTGAAGCATAAGGTTGAATGTATGAAGGTGAAACAACACTTCTAATCATCCTTGATTAATGCCACCATGAAATGGTCTACCCAGAACTACATGAAAGAAATATGGATAGCTTGTGTGTTCTATGCACTATATGTGAATTTCATATGCTTTGTTCTCTTTTCATGATTGGATTATAAAAGTGGGAAAGGAGGGAGGTAGAATGCATGCACTTAGTCAACATTGATCCCATTCATCAATAATCATCTTTTGCATTGCAATTGTCATTTCTTGATTGTGAAAAATTTGAAGAGAGATTGACTTGGAGCATACTTGAGGACAAGTATGTTTTAAGTTTTAAGGTGGTGGTTCAACCCTATTTTAGGG
Source organism: Alisma plantago-aquatica (assembly GCA_963693085.1). Classification (NCBI taxonomy): domain Eukaryota; kingdom Viridiplantae; phylum Streptophyta; class Magnoliopsida; order Alismatales; family Alismataceae; genus Alisma; species Alisma plantago-aquatica. The sequence continues at coordinate 1,052,488,178 of OY856410.1, forward strand.
CTTCATCGTGTGTCATATTGCATTTCAATCACATCTATACCTATTATATTACATTTTATTTCCCTCAATATGTATATTTGTATAACATGCACTTATGGACATTATTTGCATGTTTTTCAAACATTTAGACCATGCTTGATGGAAGAGAGAGAGAAGGAGTGATCCTAGGGTTTTCTCTACCCTTCGAGAGGCCTAAAATGAAGTTTGATGCTCCCTAAACCTACCCCTAGTTGCCAAAGCTTCATTGAACCAAATATGTCCAAGAAAATCCAAAGAAACAAGTACAAGTGCTTATCTAGAGGCCGACACGGCTGTGGTACCACAGAGCAGCCATGCTAGCACACTAGCAAATCAATAGAGTCACCTTCGTGCAAAGTAGAAATCACCATGGTTGTGCCACTCAAAATGGTCGTGGTGTGTTGACTACAGAATGGTCGTGCCGCATTGCATGGTTGTGTGACCTTCAAAGAAGAATGGTCATGAAGCAGAGAATGGGCTGAGCAATCAAAGCCACCACGGACGTGCTACCCTAGCCCCACCACGGGCGTGGTGACCACCACGGCCGTGCCACTTCTAGTTCAAAATTAACCATGTTATTGTTGCCTTTCTCCATTTTTCACCTTGGTCATTCCCATCCACCATGACTGTTCTCACCCCTCCCCACCACGGCGATGGTGACCACTACGACCAAGCTGCTCACAAAAACCTAGCTACTTTTCCACTACATTTCCCAATTTACCCCTACTTGACCTATTGCTTCCTTCCCACCTATATACATGTGGGTTGCAGTTGGAGGCCAAGGTGGGCCACCCCTAGCTACCTTCTACAACCCCTTAGCTCCCCATTTTCACATTCCACCCCATTTCCACCTCCATTTCACTCCATTTCACTATTTCCACCACCAAAACCCTAGTTTCCTAGTGTTTTGCCCCCATTCCACCACCATCCCATGCCATTGCACCTTGGAGGAGAGTGGAGGACGTCATGTAACAGCTGAAATGGAGGAATTTTTCATCTACATCGAGCTCCATGCCTTCTTCTACCTCTTTCTCCCTTCTTTTTGTATTTTGCATTTCTATGAGTAGTTAGGCCCCTTGGGTGGGCTATTTGGGGTCAAAAATGTTACTTTGATACCATGTTTGGGAAAATGATATGTAAACATTGTAATTTCATTTGCTAATGATTATGTTCTATTTCTATCTTACTATACATGAATTGCATGTTGGTTTGTGCTTGAAATCATCTAGGAATTTAGGGAAATTGCTTATATGTGTGAATTTCGAGATTTGTTCCTAGGCCCAATTCTTGGATCCCTAGTTAGCTACCAATCCTCCTACATGCTAATCAATTCTCCTAACCCTAGTTTAGATATCTAAGTAGCTAGTTTAGGTGAATTTGGTGTGTTTAGCATGGAGCTTTCTCAAGGATAGAATGTGGGTGATGGGAGGCCTAAAACCTCACTTTCACTCCCATTACTAATCTCAGCCCCTAATCATCCTTAGATCATCTAACCTGGAAACCTAGTCTTGGTTAGACTCTAATTTGTTTACACCTAAACACTAACCCAATTGAGCCTCGTAAGGGTAGTAGGGGTGCTAGGGACTAGTTCCCCTATACACAACCTAGTATATCCATGGCCAGTTAGTAGGTTAGGATAATTCATTAGACTCAAACTAGTTGTTTGGTTTGATAATCTAAATGGAATCATCATGTTCACATGTCAACCCCCAATATAATTGATAAGTGCATCCCCTAAACAGCCCACATTTCCCTTAATTGCTTTAAAACCCTAATAGCCTTGTTGCTTAACTAGTGTTAGCTTAGTTATCTCTTTGCTTGCTTAGTTAGCTTCTAGACCTATTTTTGTTAGTTTATGTCTTTAATTTTTCTCTTGCCATGTTTGTTAGTTTAGTGTAGCATAGTTCTTTCCTTGCTTGCCTTAGTGTAAATTACGATTTTCTTGCCGTGTCTGCTTGCCTAGTCTTTTCCTACTTAGTAGAACTAACTATCTAGGGTTAGGTTAGGTTTTAATCTTGTTTGATCTCCTTTAGTTTCTTTCTTGCTCAACTTAGTGTAATCAATCAACACTCAACCTTTAAACCCTTGAACACTAAGCTCAGCAGTAGGAACCTAGCCCGAAAACTGACCTAGCTCTAGTGCCCGCTTTTCTCCCTGTGGATTGACCCTATACTTTCCGCCCTCCTGTACTATGACACGACCCCGTGCGCTTGCCGATGTAGTGTTTTAGTTTGTGTGAGTGTGTTAAGTTTAGTTCCTTTATAAATTCAAAAGTTTAAGCCACCATGTGTTTTTGTTCATGGTTGCATCTATTCAAACTCCAATTGAGTAGTGTGTAACACCATTGGTAGAAACACACCACCTACCTCTCTGTATTATTTAAGCTAGTACACCGAGCCACCACCACATGTGGAGTAACCCGATTCTTCCATGAGCCAAGATTAGCCTGACATGCTATCTTAGGAATCCTTTTAGGCTTTTCCCAACAAGCCCTTCCCTCCACCTCCTCAACAACTATGGCATTTGTGTCATCACATCAATTGGTGCCATTTTTAGTAGTTCACTTCAATTCCATTTTGGACCTAGAGTGCGCTCAAGGACAAGAAAAATTATAAGTTCATGGTGGAGGGTGGGTGGTATGTCTCTATTCCACCCACCTAATCTTCTCTTTGTTCATTTGCATTATAGCATTAGCATTGCTTGTTTTCCTTCTATTACTTAATTTCAAATTTTCCATAATTAGTTGCATTTTGTTGTTGATTATCTATTCGGCTTATATGTAGTATCTATTTTCATGTTTTGTTATGCATAAATCATCAATGTACCCCTTGAATGATGTAAATTTTTTGCAATTATGAATCACAAATCACCAATGCTAGAACATGTCATGTCACCAATGATCTTTAGTAACATAATTATCTAAAAATAATGGCAACTTGTATGGGATCGAGAGGAATCAAGTTGTAGTGTGTCTCTTATTGATTAAAATAAACTACTTGTGGAATTTTCATTACCTTGGAAGTTGCATAAACTAATTGAGTTGTTTAATGAGAATGGTCCTCATGCTCTTAATACCAAATTATGAGACATGCAAGTTCATCCTTTCTGAAACTTATTTCACCACCTTCTTACCCCTATTTGACAACAATAAATTAAAATCCAGATAGAATGTGCCAAACTCCATGTTTTGGGGTGGCACCTCTCTAACCCCGCTTCTTGCATACCCCTCCCAGGTAATAGAGGAGTACCACAAATAAAATATGGCAATGTGCAAACCAAAAAAGATCAATCAATGTAATTGCAGCTAAAACAAAGCAATCTCAAGTCAAACAGAGGAGATATTCACAAATGTTTCATTCTATACATCCATTCACTCCAATTTCTTCCCATGGGGCACCAATGACCCGAACTTGTTCCATCTACAATTGAACAACTATTCTAGTGTAAGTCACATAGTAACATGAAGAAATGTTTGACTTCAACGATGTTATGATTGTGATGTGCATGTTTTGATATGGAAATATGTTTGTGAATGTGAAGACAAAATAAGGAATTTTAAGCTCCATTATGTGATTCTAGGAAATCAAGATTGCTAGGCCATATTCGATTTTAGGTAATCAAGTGGTGTGATGAATCAAAGGATCAAGCTTAGTAGTATTATTTGGCAAGTTGTTCGATTCAATGTTGCTCGAGGACATACAATGTTCAAGTTTGGAGTGGTTTGATGAATGCAAATTCATCATGTTTTCATTGCATGTTCTAGATCAGTTTTTCTCATTTCCATTTACTTTTGCTTATTGTTTTATTTTCATGATTTTAATTTTGTTACTAAATATTAGAAATTTGATAAGATTTCTCGCTCTTACATAGAAGAAATCAAAAGGAAAGTTGAAGCTACACAACACAAATCATGCATGTTGATTGGATGGCCAGGCTTGTTGATCAATCCATCATCCTGGCCATTCAAGACATCTCCAAAGCATGAATCATGTCAGCTGACCTCCAAAACTAATCGGTCGACTAGAAGGCCAATCTCAATATCAATAAACACTAATGATTTTCGAGCACCAAGAGGTAGAGTGAGTGACCCTCTTGATCAGTTGATCCACCTGTAGCACAAGACCCCAAGGAAGACTATGATTGGCCAATCCTATTTGTAGGTTGACCGACCAGAACACATGCCTTTTAGATCTATAAACTTCAGTGATTTTGAACACCTAAATGATTGGTTGATCCACCCCATGGATCGATTGACCCATTCACTCTCTAGGGGACTGTTCAAAACGATGATCAGTCGATCCACTTTGATGGTCGATCCACCAGAAGTCCACCAAATGCAACCAAGTGGCTGATATCAAGCTTACATATAATGACATATTATTTTTAACCAATGTTTAACTTTATTCTTTCTTAAAGTTTTGCATGCTTCTTATTGATATTAATACATTAACAGATTAAAGCTAGGATAACAGCTCAAGTAGTTTAGCTTAGTATTGTTTGATCCTCTTCGTGACTACCAAATGTTTACCTTTACCATCTATTATATTAATTCTTACAATCAAAATTATAGGGAGGAGTAACTTACCAATGATGGTTTCTTAAACACCTATCTGTGGTTTTTAACTCATGTTGTACTTGGTGATGAAGGTCCATGAGTCCATGTTGATCTTGATACTCACCAGACTTGGTCAGAGTTGTTCTTGGACATTGAGGAGTTAGGAGTATCCATCATTTAGATTATGTGTCCATCAAGATCCCTCATAGTTCTCTAGCAAATAGACATCAAACCCATAAAGTTCATCAACAATTGGGGAGGAATTATATCCCTTATAGTCCATTGTTGTAGGTATTTAGGAAAGATGGAGATGTCAAGAGGAAGGCTTCTTCTTCCTAAGGTTATGTAGGGACATGTCAATGGTAGACCTGGGTGGTTCTAGTGCCAACACATGTGATACCAGAGGAAAGGTGGGCATATCCATCAATTCGGTAGTAGGACTTGGCCATTGGGTTGGTCCGGGAAAGACTTTATATGTTGAGCACAATAGCCATGGTAACATGCTGCATAACTCATGCCAATGGCATGCTAACATCAGTCTTAGATATGTTGTAGGCTTCCCCCATGCAGGAGAAGATGAGGACTGGTAGCAGTGCCTAGGAAAATGAAGAAGGGGGTTGTCTCAACACTGTTAAAGGTTGAAATATTCCTAGAGGTGAAGGAGAAAGAGATCTCACACAAACTTTGAGATCGTGTTCTGGTTCGACTAGAGATTGGGAGATGGTGAGAATAGAAGGGTAGAATGAGAAGAAGAAGGAGAGAGAAAATGTGAATGTTGATGAAGGCATATTCATCACATTTTGTTTACAAGTTCTAGATCATTTTTTCTCAATTCCAATAAAATTTACTTGTTGTTTTGTTTAATTTCATTTTTCTCTTATTCTTAAATATTCAGAAATTGATAAGATTTCTTGCTCGTATGCATAAAAAACACAATTCATCCCAAGAGCACAATGTAAGTCATTACCCAAATTCATATCCTGAGTTCGAAATAATTTAGAAGGAACATTGAAGCTACACATCACAAATCAGGCATGTTGATCGGGTGACCATGCTCAATGATTGACCAATCAACCTAGCCATTCAAGACATCTCCAACACATGAATCAAATCAATGGACCTCCTTCATTGATCGATCGATCAGAAGGCCAATCTCAAGATTAGTCAACTCTTGTAACATCCTAGGATTTAAGGCCTCAAAAAATGATCTTAAAAGGAATTATTGGACTACCCATATCACCAAGGTACATCTCCTTTTCAGGGATCCCATCACTAAAGGACTTTGTGGTTAAGCGTGCTCAACCCGGAGTAGTACTAGATAGGTGACTAGTGAGGAATTTTATCTTGTCTTGTGCGTGAGTGAGGACAAAGCACATAGTTGAGTTAAGTGGTGGTCTTTTGGGCTAGTCATCATTCATGAAGCTCTACTATAGCTTGGGCAATGGGCCTGGGTGTTACAAATGGTATCAATGCCATAACTCCTCCAGTAGGCGGGGCCCACATGGGCATGTGCATGTCATTCTATTAGCCTTGTGGTCCAAGCATGATGGAAAGGGCTATCTGAGTTGATGGATCCACCCTTGCACTAGTAGTATCATGTCATGTTGGAAAGGGATACCCATTTGTTGGAGCCACCCTTGCAGTGGTAGTCGTGAATGGGAGGTGGGTGTACATGACCATTCTTAGTCTGTACTAAAATGGGGAAGTGATTATGAGGTTTTATAGTTGAGCCTTGATGAGGACGTCAAGAGTCTAAGTGGGGAAGATTGCAACATACTAGGATTTTAGGCCTCAGATAAAAATGATCTTAAAAAGGAATGATTAGACTACCCATGTCATCAAGGTGCACATCCTTTTTAGGGATCCTATCACGAAAGAACTTTGTGGTTAAGCATGCTCAACCTAGAGTAGTATTAGGATGGGTGAGTAGTCAAGATGTTTATCCTGGCTTGTGTGTGAGTGAGGACAAAGTGCACAATCAAGGTTAGTGGTGGCCTATGAGGTCATTTGTCATTCCTGGAACTCTACTAGAGCCTTGGACAGTGAGCTTGGGTGTTACAACTTTGGTGATTTTCAAACACTAAGAGGTCAGATGACCATACCTCTTGATCGATTGATCCACCTATAGCACAAGACCTCAAGTAAGACTCTATCAGTCAATCTGCTTCATTGGTTGACTGACTAGAATACATGCCTCTCAAATCAGTAACCATCATTAATTTGAGCACCTAAATGATCGGCATATCCATCCCATGGGTCGAATGATCCACTCACTCTCTAGGATACTATTTAGAATAATGATTGGTTGACCCGCTTTGCTAACCAATCAACCATAAGTCCATCAGACTTGCCACCAAGTGGATGATCGACCGACCAGCCTAATTGGTCACCCAATCAACACATCAGACGAGGCAAAAATACATAGTCATCAACCACTTAGAAAAGGTTGGCAATCCAAATGAAACAAAGTACAACTTAATTTTGGAGGCATGTGTTCGCACTCAAGAGAAAGATATCTAAGGAGAAAGGAGGGAAGAAGATCATCATCATGGAGATCTTTAAAGTGGGTGTTGTGGAGCATATTCTTGTAGTTAGAAACCTCTGATACTCTCTTCTTCTCTCTTAATGACATGCCTTCTTCTACTAGTGTTTTTGTTATGGACATGAGTAAGTACAATCTCTTTTTGCATCATGGGGAGTAGGCCATCTTCCATACTTTGTCATATATTTTTATCAAACTTAGTGATTTTAACGGGATTAGATGTGTTTTATTCATTTTTTGCTTGCTTTTAGAATTGATCCTTCAATGGAGGTCTTCAAACTGGTTTTTGTCGGAACAGATTCTTGTAGTTAGAAACCTATGATACTCTCTTCTTCTCTCTCAATGATATGCCTTCTTCTATTAGTGCTTTTGTTATGGACATGAGAAAGTACACTCTCTTTTTAGGGCATGGGGAGTAGGCCATCTTCCACACTTTGTCTTAGTTTTTATCAAACTTTGTGATTTTAATGGAATTGGATTGTGTTTCATTCATTTATTGCTTGCTTTTTGAATTGATCCTTCAATTAGTTTTTTTATATAATCATCAGTGTAGAGACTACAAAAATTATGATTAGATCCTTGAATGAATACATAGGATTCTAGATACGATCATAGAAGGAATCCTATAGGACAACCAAGTCATAATCTGTGGGTAATGGATTTTGAGCCCATGGAGAATTCAACATTGTCTAACTTGTGTTTCACAAGGAGGCAACTCCATGTTGTCCTAATCTAATTAGTTGATAACTACCAAGCTGTAACTATTATGATTTTTACATAGGAAATGGTGGTGAAATCTAAATGTCCTAGTGTTCCTAAAGCTTAGCTATCAACCCTTATTTAATTTCTTTCTTCAACTACAATATTTAATTCAACCATTAGCTTGATAAACACCCTCAAACAATTGATTTTCAAAATATTGTTCCCAACGACTGATTCTAAGGTGATTTTTGTAATATATTATCTCTTAGGTTTGACCCTTTGCTATAATGTGATTGATTTGTTTGCTTGTGGGTGACTTTTTTACAATTGTAAAAAATGTATAAAACCTAGGATAAACTATCTTACAAAATTTGTTGTGAAATAAAACTTGCATCAAAGGTATAATCATTGATGATTGCTTAATTTTTAGCAACAACTTGCACGATGAGGAAATCTAAAGGAGTAGAGGTGCACATATGTTGGTGGTGCCATAGAAGGCCATGTCACTACTAGATCTAGAGGATTTTGTGACCTTAATTGTCCTAGGTCTTGAGCCTAGTATAAAACTATCTAAAAAGGAATGGTTGGACTACCCATATCACCAACGTGCACCTCCTTTTCAGGGAGCCATCACCAAGAACTGTTTTGTTAAGCATGCTCACATATTAGTACTAGGAAAGATGACCAATCCATAAGTTAATCTCATCTTGTGTGTGAATGAAGACAAATCACAAAGTTAAGGCCAATAGTGGTCTGTGGGGCTGGTCATCATTCCTAAGAGTCTACGAGATCCTATGATAGTGGGATCAGATATTATAAATGGTATCAGAGACAAAACCCCTCTAGTAGGTAGTGCCCACATGGACATATATGGCATGCCAATCTTGAGCCGTACGGTGTAGGAATCCTTGGAAAGGGCTATCTATGAAGATATAAACACCCTTGTGTTGGTAGTTGTGATTCAGAGATGGGTGCACATGGGTCATTCTGGGTCTACACTAAAATGTGGAATGATTATAAGGCCTTATAGTTGTGCCTTGATGAGGATATCAAGAGTCCAAGTGGGGAACATTGCAACATCCCAGGTCATGAGGCTTTGGATATAAGGATCTTAAACGTAATGATTGGACTACCCACATCACTAATGTGTACCTCCTTTTTAGGGAGCCCATCACTAAGAACTTTTTGGTTAAGTGTGCCCAACCCAGAGTTGTACTAGGATGGTCGATCAAGCGGGCAGCTGATCTTGTCTTCTGCATGAGTGATGACAAAGCATTCAATTTAGGCCAGTGGTGGTCTATGGGGCCACTTGTCATTCTTGAAACTCTACTAGAGCCTTGGTTAGTGGTCCTGGTGATGTGCGTATTTATATCACCTTTTGGACCACTTTTGGTTGCATTTCCAAAACATTTTCACCTAATAATCACTCTTAATCATGCTAGATTTTCCACTTTATTGTTGTCTTTACTTGCTCTATGGTTTGGTTTGTAGGTACAACAATTTGGCATCAAAATGGAGAGAAAATGCCATCATAACATCCATCAACACATTCCCCAATAATCTAGACATTCAAAAAATCAATGTTGCTAAAGCTGATAAAGACACCTCGTGTCTTTATTAAGACACCCCGTGTAATAAAGACACCCCATGTCTTATAAAGACACCCCGTGTCTTACTCTAGAAATTGAACGTAGAACTCCCATATTTTCATAAACACATCATGTTTTATTAAAGACTCATCGTGTCATATTAAAGACATGTCGTTTAACGTTCTAGAATTTGATCTAGACTTTAGTTATTGCAGAAGACACGTTGTGTCTTATAAAAGACATGTCATGTGACCTGCAGATTTCACTTAAACACGAATTTAACTGTCTCACACTTATATATATGACCTCAAGCCATCTTGGGACAGTTACCATGGACTATTTGGGACCTTTTGGAGTAGGACTCAAGGAAGGAAGAGCCAGGAGGAGTTGGAGGCGTTTTAAGAGAGAAAAATTGGTTTCTCAGGAGGGAAACTTCTTCTTCTTCTTCCTTCTTCCCAAACAATTATAGCATGGATATTTTTCATTCTCTTCTCGCCATTCCGAAATGAAGCTTTTTGGAGAAGTTTGCAGTTGCAAGGATGAATTTGTGACTCCTTGATCGGATTTCCAAGTCTATCTTCCTTCTTCCATGAACATCCAAGTGTATTTCCTTCTATTATGATGTCTAGCACTACTTTCTACTATTTGTATCGACTTTCTACATCCATGGACGAGTGTATCTATTTTTCTTGGGCATGGGGGAGTAACTCCCATGTCATAATATTGTTGAACATGAATTTCATATATAATGCTAGTTGTTTCACTACTCTAAGGTTCATTGGTGTTTAATTCTTTTTACATGCTTTGCTAGCCACTTTGTATGTATGATTTCTACTCTTTATATAATCTAGGAAGATGTACATAGGAGTTAGGATATGTACCTTATCTGCACTACCTTGACCACGGGAGTGGTAGGGGAACAAAGTTTTGTAGTCCGAATCTAAGTATCTCCACGGGAGTGGTATACAAAGTTTGGACTGTTCTACACTACCGGGAGGTGGGTATAGGATACATGCCTCCCTTGTGTTATTGCTAGTATTCTTGATCTTTGTTGTTCTTCATGTTATGATGTGGATGTAAAACCCTATCTCCAAGAATCTCTAATCCAAATTGATCCTTAATACAAGTGTTTTCTATTTTAGTTCATTTCCTTTTAATTGCTAAGTTAACAAAATAAAACTTATCTTATTAAAAAGATTTAGATTGTTGAACTTCATTGCTCTTGCGTCTAACAATACCTTGCTCCTTGGACAACCTCAATAATACTACACGCACCCGTATACTTGTGGGGTAGTGTTTGAGTTTACAAATATTAAAACTTGTGTACACAACCAATAAGTTTTTGGTGTTGTTGTCGGGGAGCATCAGTATTTTTGTGAGTGTAAGAAGTGTTGAATTGTAAATGACACTAGATCACCCCACCACCTATCATATCCACCATCATTCTTTCGATCATGATCATCATCATTATCTTATTTTTGTATCTTCTATTTTCTTTCTTGTACTTCACTCACCTTATTTACTTGCAGGACTATATAAGGTGATCCAAAAGGGGTCTTGAACCTTCCACATGTCTAGACCCCAAAAGGGGTCTTGAACCTTCCACATGTTTGCAGTCTTCAAAAACCAAAGAAGAATGACACTCAAATGGATCTAGAGGACTCACAAACATCAGCACCAACATCTTCACCACCATCTTCACCCAAGCATCCATCTCAACAAGAAAGAGCAATCATGGAAGATGACCAACCCCTTAAAGACTTCATTGTTCCAGCTACTACAAAAATCAATGGGGCCATCAATATCCCACTGATTGAGGCAAATGACTTTTCTATCAGCCCTACAATTATACAAATGATACAACAGAATCAATTTGGAGGGACACCTATGGAGGATCCGAACCTCCACATTATTGAATTTTTGCAGTTGCTAAGCACTCTTAAAATAGATGGTATTTCCAGTGATGTAGTTTATCTTCTTTTCCCCTTCTCATTGAGAGACAGAGCCAAGGTGTGAATCTATTCTTTTTCAAGAAACTCCATCAACAATTGGGAGGAACTCCTGAAAGTTTTCTTAGCCAAATACTTTCCACCAAGCAAGACCACACAATTGAGGAGTCAGGTCATCAATTTTTCTCAAAGGTATAGAGAGACCTTGTATGATACATGGGAAAGGTTCAAAGGCCTTCAACGTCTTTGCCCACACCATGGTTTAAGAAATTGGCTTCGATTGCAAACTTTCTATAATGTCTTATTCTACAATACAAGGATATTTATTAATGTTGCTGCAAATGGTGCTTGAATGCACAAATCATAGAGGGACACTTATGCCATTATTGAAGACATGGCACTTAATCATTACGAATGGAGTCATGAGTGGAGCAGCCAACCTTCTTCTTCAAGCTCTATTTTTGGAAAGCAAGCCACTGAAGTAATTCGTGATGCATGTAGAACAGTAGGACACACTCCTTCTTCATGTTTTACCACACCATCACAAATTGAAGAGATATTGGGGCTCAACAGCAAAGTCATCAGTAATTTCATCCAGCAACAACAACTTTTGCAGCCCAAGCCGAGTTTGGAGTCCATGCTTGAGACATTTGTCTCAACTCAAATTTAGCAAAATGATGAGCTTCACCGAAAAAGGGAGCTGCTAAAGGATGCTATTTTTCAGCTTTCTTTAAAGGTGGATGGGATTGCCACTCAAACTAGGATGTTGGAGGATCAAATTGCTCAACTAGCTCTTATCAATCAAAAATCACCTTCTGGTTCCTTTCCTAACCAACTAGATATGAATTCAAAGGAGACATTCACGTCACTTACCTTGAGGAGTGGAGCTACTATAGGAGAATCTACTTCACCATCAAAGACAATATCATATGAAGGTTTTGATTCCAAGGTAAGCGATGATAATGCATCTCAAAAAAAGAAATCTGCACATACTCCACGAGATGATTCTTCAAGAGGATAAATGTCATTTTCCATAATGCCTTGGCACATTTCTTGGTGATGAGAAAATTCTCTTTGAATCTGATTCTAGTTATTTTGAAGAAGAAAATGAAGGGACAAACAACATTTCTGTCCAGAAGACTATTCCTACTACAAAATCATAAGTGTGCATCTTTGTCCCAAATAAAAACTAGACTGACAAAGAGGCATATATCTATGGCGCAACAATTCCCAGCGTCAAATTAGAGCACATGACCCCACCTTGACAACTCCCCCATGATGAGTTACTTAGTTGCTATTCTCTCTATTTGATTTCTACAGTGAGGACACTACAGATTTCAAGCTTGGGGGGAGCAACCAGCCGATAGTGCCGTTTTATTTCCCATTTATCATCTTTTTCTTAGCTCTTGTTTTAGTTTCTATTCTTCTTGTAGAAAACCCAGTATGATATGAGGCTTATCTTATACAAGTGGATTGAATCCTTTCTATGCCAGATTGATTGTCCTATTTTGTTGAGAAATATCACTTGTAGAAATTGTAAAAGATATGCATTAATCAAATGAAACCTTTTATCCATGAACATGTGCTTAACTTTGGTTTATGTTTCTAGCCTGAAAATTCATCTTTCACATCCTTGATTGCTTAAAGCATGTAATGGTTTCAATTTCCATGAGTAAATCAACTTTACAACATCATTTAGAATACATGATGACCTTGCCAATCTCTTAGTGCATTTTCAACAACTCTTTCAATGAAATTTTTTCAAAACAAATGAGTTAAATCTAGATAATGATTGCAATTTAGTTGACTCTCTTATGTTGTGGAAAAATATATAAAAAACTTTTGGCTTATTTCATCCTCATACCCCCATATAAGATGGCTAAACCGCCCACATATCATGCTAGTCTAGTGTGAGTCCTAAATGGCCATGATGGTTAGGTGGTATGTCTTAAAAGAGGGTAAAATACCCCAACTAGAACTCCACGTGTGCATGAGCCTACATTAGTAGTCGAGTGTCAGAACCCATAATCCATTGTCATATCATTTTTTGGAAAAGGAGAGTACAACTAAAATTGTCAATTTTAACTAAGATTTCATCATTTGTATCCTTAATAGTTGAGAATTTGAGTTGCACATCCACTAATTTTTTGGCTTGGTCATCCAAATTCTGCTTAGTGTTGTTTAATTGATTGATTCATTTAATTGTGACCACCCCTACTGAACTAAAAATCTCTTTCTTGGGTTTTTAAGTTGAATTGATGGCTATGAGTATAAATATGTTGATCGTGGTTGGTTTGGTCTTATACACATCTTTCATTTCATTTGATCTATGCATGAACTTGACAATTCCTTCATTTGTATTTCTATGCTCTTGTTGCTTGAGGATAGGCAATGGTTTAAGATTAGGGGGATTTGATGTGCGTATTTTATATCACCTTTTAGACCACTTTTGGTTGTGTTTCCAAATCATTTTCACCCAATAATCACTCTTAATCATGCTATATTTTCCACTTTATTATTTCTTTACTTACTCTATGGTTTGGTTTGTAGGTACAACAATTTGGCATCAAAATGGGGAGAAAACACCATCATGACATCCATCAACACATTTCCCAATCATCTAGACATTTAGAAAATCAATATTGCTAAAACTGATAAAGACACCTCATGTCTCAGTCCAGACATTGAACACAGAACTCCCGAATTTATAGCAACATGTCGTGTTTTATCAAATACACGTTGTATAAACTTCCAGAACTCCATCCAGACTTCAGTTATTGCATAATACACGTCATGTCTTATAAAAGACACGTCGTGTGACCTATAGATTTCACTTAAACACGAACTTAATTGTCTCACACTTATATATACGACCCCAAGCCATCTTGGTACAATCACCATAGACTATTTGGGACCTTTTGGAGCAGGACTCAAGGAAGGGAGAGCTAGGAGGAGTTGGAGGTGTTCCAAGGGAGAATAGTTGGTTTCTTGGGTGGGAAACTTCTTCTTCCTTTTTCTCCAAAAATTCCAGCAAGGATCTTTGTCGTTCTTTTCTCTCCACTCCGAAGTGAACCTGTCTGGAGAAGTTTCCAGTAGTAAGGATGAATTTGTGACTCCTTGACTGGAGTTCCAAGTCTATCTTCCTTCTTCCACGGACATCCAAGTTTATTTCCTTCTATTATGATGTCTAGCACTACTTTCTATTGCTTGTATCTACTTTCTACAGCCATGGACGAGTAGATCTCTTGTTCTTGGTCATGGGAGAGTAACTCACATGTCATAACATTCTTGAACATGAATTTCAATGCTAGTTGTTTCAATGTTCTAAGGTTCATTGGTTTTAATTCTTCTTACATGCTTTGTTGGCCAGTGTGTATGTATGATTTCTGCTCTTTGTATAATCTGGAAAGATGTGCATAGGATTAATGAGATGTATCTTAGCTGCACTACCTTGACCACAGGAGTGGATGGGATGTGTTGGGGAACAAAGGTTTGTAGTTCAAATCTAAGTATATCCACGAGAGTGGTATACAAAGTTAGGATTGTTCTACACTACCGGGAGGTGGGTGTAGGATACATGACTTTCTTGTGTTATTTTCAATGTTCTTGATCTTTGTTGTTCTTCATGCTATGATGTGGATGTGAAGCCCTATCCCCAAGAATCTCTAATCCAAATTGATCCTTAATACAAGTGTTTTCTATTTTAGTTCATTTCCTTTTAATCGCTTAGTTAACATCAAAACCTCTCTTATTAAAAAGATCTAGATTGTTGAACTTTGTTGCTCTTGCGCCTAACAATACCTTGCTCCTTGGATGACCTCGATAATACTACATGCACTCGTATACTTACGGGGTAGTGTTTGAGTTTACAAATATTAAAACTTGTGCACACATCCAACACCTGGGCGTTACAGTCATAATGCTTTATACTTGACTAATGAATGGAAATTCACCAACTAGATAAGATAATATATCTATTCTTTATTAAGTGGTTTTACAATGTAAGTAGAAACAAGAAAAATATTAAATACTAAAGAAATGAGAAATAATGTAAAATTCATCAACATAATAAATACTAAGAATAAAAGAACTGTAACACCCTAAATTTTTCATATCATATGAGCAAAACCTATATTTTTTTACTTGGGTGTGCCACAAATATGATATGCATAAGAATAATAATAGGCAAGAACCATTATAGACTTAAAATGAAAGAAATTCTCATTTATATTCTTAGCAAAGGACTTCTATTACATTCATGTACAAAAGGAACTTAATACCATGGTACAGTTGTGTCAAATACTACTCTTAAATCTTGGATTGTGTAGATGGTTCCCCATCAAGCAAACCTCTTAAGACTATGGTTGTATTCTTTTGTCTTGACTACCTCCTAGAGCGATGTACATGCGAACATCTCATCCCCAACCATGCACAAAGGAAAAAGATAGTTAGAGAAAGTGGTATTGAATTCAAATAATTGTAATAGAAAGAACTACATTATGAAAAACATGAATCTACAACTAAAATAAACAACTTTTATTTATATCTTTTATCTTTTTGTGGCCACTATTATACAATAAACCCACTTTTGTGGCACAACGCACCTTCTATGACACTGTGTGCCTTCTATGACATGAAATGCCTTCTATGACACTGAGGTGTCTTCTGTGGCATAAAGTGCCTTCTATGGTACAACACACCTTCTGTATCATAAATGTCTTCTTTTCTATGTACTGCATGTTGGTATGTATGCCTTGAGAGCCAATCATGGGATGATTGGTGGGATACATTAAGATTGATTTGATAAACATCAAAGGCAAGCTTCCAATTCTTTCTGGTTCAGTCATATGAGATAGTGATAGAACAGATTGAATGTCTAGAGAATAACAGTACTCAATGACGTATGCCTTCAGGTTCATGACCTGAACGATGAGATCATACAGATGCTAAGAGTTTGTACATTCTTGTTATGTCCCTAGTCGGATGTCATTGTGGAAGGTAGATAGACAGCAATGACACACAAGACTAGATTGTGGTGTTGGTTGATGACAGAATCTCATTAGTCATGATATAGAGATATCAAACCAAACACATAGGTACTTTTTAGAGAACAAGTGTACCGGACAGACCCACCGTGAGTTTGACACATGGAACCATGAGATGGTAGTCACAGTCAGTACTCCCAGTAATGGTGGTGAGTGTGATTCTTTGACCTGAAATCACTGCACTCAACACATGTTGTTGGGCACACTTTTACATCATCAAACGCAGTCCTGAAACATGGGTTGTTATAAAGGTGATGATTGGGTGGCTTTGACACATGGGGCTTTTGAGGGGTGAGTGATAGATATGGGATTTGTCCCTCCTGAGGGAGTTTGATATCCAAGGCCACTTGATGAGTCAGATTGAGATAAGCGTGCACACGCATGTGTGAATCAGTATGTGATATTGATGTCATACATATCTCCTTCAATCTACTCTGAGATCAAGAAAGTGAATGAACGTTGACAGGATGACTGTTCCATGCCTTGAGTTCATTCGGGATATCAGTGACAAAGGAATTATACATTCATTGTAACACCATTCACAGATTGTAGGATGAAAGTTGTTCTCCAACTTTCTACTTTCACTTGGGTAGCAATGATGTGTGACTAGGCACCGCTCTTTGCTTGTGAAGTCATAAGTGTTATGGACTTTCACTGCCAACGTGAAATGGACCTGCAAGGTCAGACACATAGGATTTAACCTGGAAGAGGAGTTTTGTCCACAAACAATGTTTAGATTGTTTACTAAAGGAGTTTAGTAGTTCAATTAAACACTCAATTAATCGATAGCTCAATATCATATTGTTCAAGGTGTTGGATGCATTGATTGGAGTATCGGATTGATTGAAATCGCAATTGACTGATTCTGTACAACCTGCACTCCCAACCGATCGGCTCAAGTGTTGAACCGGTCGGCTGAGGTTGTTGAACCGCTCGGCTCAAGTGTTGAGTCGATCGGCTCAAGTCCAGGGTGAACTGATTGCTTCAAGTGTTGAAACCATCGATTCAACTGGTGCAACCGAGCAACTTGGGAAAGTAGGATTGGTGAGAATTTTCCTTTCGTTTCAAATTGCCCAATTTGATTGGGAAATAGGATTGGTATTCGATACCAATTGGAAACAAAAGAAGGAAAGTCAATCGGGAACTGACTAGGAACCCCAACCGACCAGTTCACTTGTGAACCGACCTGTTGAGGTGTCCCAACCGACCGGTTCACTTGTCAACCGATCGGTTCAAGGTCCCAACCGACCGTTTCAGTTGTGAAACGATCGGTTCAGGTTGCGAGTTGGTTGCTTTTTGTGGAAAATCTTGAACCCTTCTACTCCTGCTTTAGTCCCATATTGCCGGGCACAGAGAACCCTGTCCCATGACCCACCTATATATAGGGGTATTGGGGGCTTCTCAGATTACAACTCAATGCAAGTCGGTTGCTTTGCAAAGTTGTCGTTCTCTCTAGTTTTGGTAACTGAGAGAGAGCCCGAGCAAGTGCTTCCCGCAAAGGGAGGTGCAGCAAGGGAAAGACAACTGCAGTTGCAACTGGCAGCAGGAGAGTGTGTTGGCGACTAGTACGTCAATAGGAGGGTGCGACTCCTTCCACTTCCTTGTGGAACAAGGAGTGTGGAGTTCCAGGTGGTCCGTGTGGACTACTAAAGAGGCGGGAGGTCACTTCCGCTTAGGAGGACAACTGTCATCTGACAGTTCGGTTTGAGTAGGAGTCGTCAGTCCCGGTGTGACCAGGAGCTGCACAGATGTCGTCGAAGACCGGAGTTGAAGACTGCGCATTGCGTGAGGTATTGTCGTCGAGCAAGCCTCGGGACAAGGTATGATTCCACAAACCATCCTTTCCTAATATATAGACGTTGACGCATTTCCTCGGTATGGGTTTGGGGAGAAAATTTTTGTTTCCGCTGCCTTCTCTGTCTCCCCTAAAACCCAACAGTAGTATCAGAGCAACGTCAACTGCTCTATATTTTAAGAATATCGATATGATCGATTTTGGTTTGTCGCCTTTATTTATTGCATGCGATGCGAATAATATTGGCTTTATGCATGTCCAATCCTAAATCCACAAATCCCAATTACATATATGATATGTATTATTAATGCACTTGATACGTGTCGCCCTTAAACGAGTTTTGTGGTGGATGTGTAGCATGATTATGGCCTATAAACCCCTATCTGTGTGTGATTGTTTGTGGTTGCTTGCATCTCGGTCTGTACACCAATCTTCCCTTTCTCCTTTTCCTGATGTAACTCAAAATAATTCGAGATTCTTTCCTACCTTTGCTCCCCCCCAATGTAACTCGGGGTTTCCCTTTTAAGCAATGTAAAATAAGATAGATTTTATTTCCTGTTATGACAAAGACCGGCGGACATCTGACAACAGCTGAAACGATCGGTTCAAGGTGTGAACCGATCGGTTGACGTTCCAGACGATCGGTTCAAGGAGTGAACCGATCGGTTGATGACCAGTTCGAGGAGCGAGACGAGTGGGTGGCGGCCATGAAGAGATGCACGACGACCAGGCAAACCAATCAGTTGGAGGAGCCAACCGATCGGCTGGTGGCACCCAGACGACCGGCTGGAGAGAACAGATCATTCATGTGATGAGATGATCAACTCGGAAGGCAAAGGCACAGATGTTCATCTTGTACAGGTTGCATATGATGTAGACCTAGATGACCGTGATTCCTCTTGGCTCGAGGAATCACATTAGGATGGCCATAATCATCATTTTTTATCGTTTTGTGCATGTTTTCTGTAGGATATAGCATGTATATGATATGTACTATGTATTGTGGTGATTGGATATGTATATGTATATAAAAACCAAATCCCTCATTAAAATATTAAGTTTTAGATGCCTTCCAAATGCGACACATGTGAAAAGCTTGATCGACCAAGTGTGGGCATGCCCTAGCATGGTGCACCGTCTATCTCATGGAAGCGTGAATGATGAATGTGTGGGTCTGCCCTAGCAGGGTGCATGTTCATCGTGTTTGCTTTGGGTCTGACTTAACAAGGTGACCTAGATAGGATCTAGCACCTTGAGGCATGGAGATGATCATTGCAAGGAGTTGTATATGACATCTTATTAAGAGTTGCATATGATGCAATTGGCAAAAGTTGCCTACCTGAGAGATCGAAGTTGTGGGCGATCAGCCCTAGCTGACTCATGACTTAGAGGATTTCAGGATCTTGCCCACTAGAAGGTTGTACGCTGCAATCTTCTGAATTGATGGTGAGGGCTATCAATTTGAAGTAAAATAGTGGGAGCGATAATTAATTAAAGGCCTAATTTTTATCGTCAACTTTTCAAATCAATCAAACAAGTCAAAAGAGTTTTGGACTAAAATTGCATATATCTCCTTCTGTTAAAATAAATGGTTAATCAACAAATCACTTTATTTGTAATCGGTCTTAGAGACTGACAAATTAAATGGAAATAATTCCATGATTGGTTAGGACGATGAGAAGTGTTCTCAATCAAAGAGCGAAAGCTCTAAGTCCTGGTTATACTAGATGAACTCGATCCCACCACATCAATGGCTGAAAGTATGCTTATGGAAGCATACCGAGGATGACATTGATGAGGAGTGCTTGATGTTGTGTTCTCTGAACTATGAGTTGCAGAGACAACATGAGACATATGATGTCTCCAAGACACTGTCCTAGTATTTCATGATAGAAGGAGATCCAGTAAGGTATTCACACACTCAATGCGATTGGGTATGTGGAAATACCTGACTAAGAAGGATTCCCTCTGAGCCAAGAGTTGTCTATTGGTATGATACTGCAAATGTTGCGAGAATCATAAAATTCATGACAAGCTACAACATGAACAACTTTGACAAGCGTTGACAGAGTTGTTGGACATGTTGAGGATAGTAGAGGCAAAGATGAAGAAAGACAAATCATAATCTTTGATGTGATCAAAGAGAAAGGTAATTCTTAAGGGCAAGGATAAGGGCAAAGCAAAGAAGTGTTTTGATGCTAGCCAGCAATCCAAGCCGTCTTCAGCCTCAAGGCACATGGGGAAAGGGTGTATGAGGGATTGCCCTCTATATCTGGAAGAACAAAAGAAGATGAAGGAGGGGATGGAGATCTCCACCTAAGGTATCATGAAATGAACTGCTTCTTTATCTGAGGTATGTGATACCAAGATATGGATCTATCATATATGATATGCAAAATCCGCAAAGAAGTGATGGCCTTTGTGAAAGGACCAAGAAAGAAGCACCCATCATTGGAGCAAGTGTTGCTGCCATAGATAGGAGTATCTTTCAGTTTATTTCAGCATAAAGGGAAAGAAATAGAGTTGAGAACTGCTATTTCAAATTTTGCCAATAGATAGAAACACTTTATTTTTGCATATTGTATGACAATTATGGCAATTAATAAAGTTGATGTTTCAATCTCAAAGATATGATCTTTATGGCAATGCCTTGTTTATATTGTGGTATTTGATATGCATAAGATAAAATGATACCTGAAAGTTATAGATAACTCAAACAATCAAATTAGCATCAATCATGAGAAATTCATTTCTAGTTTCCATATGATGGATAAATCTAGACTCTTTTGGTTAGAGAACCAGTAAGAGACATGAATATCTTGGACATGATTAATCAATCTTCACTAATGGTAGTGAGAGAATGATTATCCTATTAGGTATAATACATGTGATGTATTTACATACCTATTGGAACAAATGCTAATACTTCAAATGGTGTTTAGAGAAATACCAATATGAATATCTTGAAGTGTTCAAGATTATCATAG
Source organism: Alisma plantago-aquatica (assembly GCA_963693085.1). NCBI lineage: Eukaryota > Viridiplantae > Streptophyta > Magnoliopsida > Alismatales > Alismataceae > Alisma > Alisma plantago-aquatica. Next base: position 1,052,509,360 of record OY856410.1, read on the forward strand.
ATGAAGTACACATTTGGTAAAGTATTAATTCTTGATGAGATCAATGAATGAAATATTTGGACCAAATGTTTGAGATCCTTATGAGTGATTATGATAGTGTATCATAGTGAATTCATGATTAGGGCATGGTGATGTCTAAATCAAGAAGGAATCATACTCTAAGGAGTTAGAGAATGATTATCAAAATAACTGAATTCTTCTTTATAAAAGAATACCCCACACTAATAAAGGACATTAAGAATCACAAGGAGTTGTGAGTTCGTATATCCTTGACAGATACACCTCAATTATCTATGTGATGAGTTGTTCATATGATGAGTCAACTATCTAGATGAATATGAGGAATCAGATTTTGAGTTATGGTATAAAACCATTACATCCTAAATGACTTCCATGTGAACCATAAGGTATGACCTTGATGGTAGCACTCATTGGATCATATACATAAGTGAAAATAAGTCTTAAGTGTTAAGACACATGGATAACATTTTTAAGAAGGATGATGCTTGTTAATTGCAACTTAATGACTAAGACATTTGGCATATGGATACTAAACCCGCATTCCTATGAGGAATAAAACCAGGATGTGCATGTGACACAGCCTATAAGGTTTATGAATCCACTAATGCAAATGAAGTCTAAAAGTTACAATGGACTAATCAATATGATTGATTGAGTACAAGCAACTCAAAATTGGATCTTTACTTTGATGATATAGTCAAAGGGTTTGACTGATATGTCAAAGATAAAGAAGGGGTCTGTGATTTAGTGGGAGCGTATTCACATTCCACATGTTGATGTGAAATGGAAATGTTCTAAAATGGAAATCCAAAAGTGGAATTTATCTTTAAGTAAGATAGAGATGTTTTCCTATATTATAGGAATAGAGATCTATAGAGATAGTTCTCGAAAAATCTCTTGACCTGGAAAGAGAAAGCATACATTGGCAATCTATACTGAAGGGTTCAGTATGCACAGATTCAGTGGGAGAAAACTTGTCCATGTTATATGGATATTAGTATCCCAAGGCCAAGTGTCCAATTCTTATGAAGAATGGGAACACTAAGAATAGATATGGATCTATCATGTATGTAATCATCACATTGTCTTGCATGTATGACATGGCAAGAATAAGATGCATTCATCATCTTATATGTAGGACATGGCAATATGATGTGCTCATCCTGATAACTCGTATGTAGGACATGACGAGTGGATGTCTGTCTACTTCCAGTAAGGGTTACTGGAATACCATAAGAGCTTGATAAGTACTTGGGAAGTACTAGTTCTATGGAGATAAGGAAGAGTTCAATGTAAAGATTTACATTGATGCGAACTTCCGAAAGGATAGAAAATTAATCGCAAAATATACATAGGATGTATAAAAGTGAAAGTTTGTTGATAATTGGAAGTGTTCCAATAAAACCATTTAAAAGGGAAATGTCGAGTGTCTGTGTGTTAGTGAACAGCAGTGAATACTATATGGATCTGAAAGATCATGAGATGAACTTATATTCCACTCATTGATGACAAGTCTGGAATCCTTGATCATGCAATGTGGCTAAAGGTTAGCAATGGAATACTAGATCGCATATTACGGCAACTCCATCTCATACGTACGACGTACAATGAAGAGATGAGAGACATGCAATTTAAATTGACTCTGGCAAGGTGTTGCCATTACTCACTATGTTGGCACTAGAGCCCAGTAACATGTGGGACATGTTGAAGATCACTATGAATATGATTCAAGGTGATTGGCTCGCAGTGCAAGTGGGAGTCTATTGGTATGTATGCCTTGAGAGCCAATCATGGGATGATTGGTGGGATACATTTAGATTGATTTGATAAACATCAAAGGCAAGCTTCCAATTCTTTCTGTTTCAGTCATATGAGATAGTGATAGAACATATTGAATGTCTAGAGAATGACAGTACTCAATGACATATGCCTTCAGGTTCATGACCTGACGATGAGATCATACGGATGCTAAGAGTTTGTACATTCTTGTTATGTCCCTAGTCGGATGTCATTGTGGCATGTAGATAGACAGCAATGACACACAAGACTAGATTGTGGTGTTGGTTGATGACAGAATCTCATTAGTCATGATATAGAGATATCAAACCAAACACATAGGTACTTGTTAGAGAACAAGTGTACCGGACAGACCCACCGTGAGTTTGACACATGGAACCATGAGATGGTAGTCACAGTCAGTACTCACAGTGATGGTGGTGAGTGTGATTCTTTGACCTGAAATCACTACACTCAACACATGTCGTTGGGCACACTTTGACATCATCAAACACAGTCCTGAAACATGGGTTGTTATAAAGGTGATGATTGGGTGGCTTTGACACATGGGGCTTTTGAGGGGTGAGTGATAGATATGGGATTTGTCCCTCCTGAGGGAGTTTGATATCCAAGGCCACTTGATGAGTAGGATTGAGATAGGCGTGCGCACGCATGTGTGAATCAGTATGTGATATTGATGTCATACATATCTCCTTCAATCTACTCTGAGATCAAGAAAGTGAATGAACATTGACAGGATGACTGTTCCATGCCTTGAGTTCATTCAGGATATCAGTGACAAAGGAATTATACATTCACTGTAACACCATTCATGGATTGTAGGATGAACGTTGTTCTCCAACTTTCTACTTTCACTTGGGTAGCAATGATGTGTGACTAGGCACCGCTCTTTGCTTGTGAAGTCATAAGTGTTATGGACTTTCACTGCCAACGTGAAATGGACCTGTAGGGTCACACACATAGGATTTAACCTGGAAGAGGAGTTTTGTCCACAAGCAATGTTTAGATTGATTACTAAAGGAGTTTAGTAGTTCAATTAAACACTCAATTAATCTATAGCTCAATATCATATTGTTCAAGGTGTTGGACGCATTGATTGGAGTATCGAATTGATTGAAATCGCAATTGACTGATTCTGCACAACATGCACTCCCAACCGATCGGCTCAAGTGTTGAACCGGTCGGCTGAGGTTGTTGAACCAGTCGGCTCAAGTGTTGAGCCGATCGGCTCAAGTCTAGGGTGAACCGATTGCTTCAAGTGTTGAAACGATCGATTCAACTGGTGCAACCGAGCAACTTGGGAAAGTAGGATTGGTGAGAATTTTCCTTTCGTTTCAAATTGCCCAATTTGATTGGGAAATAGGATTGGTATTCGATACCAATTGGAAACAAAAGAAGGAAAGTCAATCGGGAACCGACTAGGAACCCCAACCGACCAGTTCACTTGTGAACTGACCTGTTGAGGTGTCCCAGCCGACCGGTACACTTGTGAACCGATCGGTTCAAGGTCCCAACCGACCGTTTCAGTTGTGAAACGATCGGTTCAGGTTGTGAGTTGGTTGCTTTTTGTGGAAAATCTCGAACCCTTCTACTCCTGCTTTAGTCCCATATTGTCGGGCACAGAGAACCCTATCCCATGACCCTCCTATATATATAGGGGTATTGGGGGCTTCTCAGAGTACAACTCAATGCAAGCTGGTTGCTTTACAAAGTTGTCATTCTCTCTGGTTTTGGTAACCGAGAGAGAGCCCGAGCAAGTGCTTCCCACAAAGGGAGGTGCAGCAAGGGAAAGACAACTGCAGTTGCAACTGGCAGCAGGAGAGTGTGTTGGCGACTAGTACGTCAACAGGAGGGTGTGACTCCTTCCACTTCCTTGTGGGACAAGGAGTGTGGAGTTCCAGGTGGTCCGTATGGACTACTACAGAGGCGGGAGGTCACTGCCTCTTAGGAGGACAACTGTCATCCGACAGTCCGGTTCGAGTAGGAGTCGTCAGTCCCAGTGTGACCAGGAGTTGCACAGACATCGTCGAAGACCGGAGTTGAAGACCGCACATTGCGCGAGGTATTGTCATCGAGCAAGCCTCGAGACAAGGTATGATTCCACAAACCATCATTTCCTAATATATAGACGTTGACGTGTTTCCTCGGTATGGGTTTGGGGAGAAAATTTTTGTTTCTGCTGCCTTCTCTGTCTCCCCTAAAACCCAACACTGCAATACTTCTATTCTGTGAGGACTTATTATATAATCAAAATTATATTCTGGTGTCGTGTTCTATTCTTCTCTTTTTCTATTCTTTTCATATTTCTGATTCTAGTTCTATTTTATGATCTATTTCTATTGTTATTATGTATCTCAAGTAATTGAGATAAGTTCTGAAGTATGTAATTTATTTTAGCATTCAATATTCTAAATTCTATTCTGACATTATGAGAAATCTAAATTCTAGTATAATAATAAGGTATGAAAGTGCTTGAGATAAATTCTAAAAGAAACTTTAGATTCTAAAAGATTACAAGGAATTATCATGTTGAAATAAATTCTAATTATATATTCCAAGTATTGATAATTGCATACTAATTTTTGAGCATTCTTACAAGAATACTAAATTATAACCAATTCTTGATAGTATTTGTACATAACCTATCTGAGGTAGAAATTCTATCACACTGGAAATCAATACTCTACAGACAAACATTAGACCATGCGTCTAATGGATAATTTTGAGAAGGATAACTCGATTATAAGTCTAAAACATATAACGTGAATTCAAAGGACATGGACGAATCGCCTGCGGCAAGCCAAGTCTTATTCAAAAATACTTCTTCAAGACTTGCTTCTAACCTTCTCCTAAAAAACCAAAGGGTTTTATCAGTTTTCATGTCTCTTCTTAGGGTCAAGACTTACGGGGTTGTTAGTGTTCTAAATTAGGGTTTCTATGTGCATGTATTTGATTCTTGGGAGAATTCCAAGATCATACACATAATCTAATGTTTACTATAGTGTATTATCTTAGCCTCTATAGTAGATGAGTGATATGAGTTAGTGTTAGGGTTTCAATCACATTCACTCCTTCTTTTCATATTTCATTATCCCCACTGTTTAGAAGATTTAGGGGTTATTCATATGAACCCTTGCATGTAGCCATAATGGTATTAGGATTTATGTTTGAGCTCTCTGTATGAATGAAATGGTCCATATATATTATTGATCCAAATATTTTTAATATACATATACAAATTATTACTACATTCTCATAAAGTCTCCATTTTTGGTATTTTACTTAAGATGGCATTGTAGTATCTTATCATCACATTAGTAGTTACTTATCTTCAACCTAGGTGATTAGGATTTTTGGTTTATCTACTAGATCAGATCAATAGATTCTAAAGCCTAATAATGTATGACTAGGTGATATTAGTTCCATACTCCATGGATATTAGGCAAAGCACATTATTAGTATGACCATGAATCATCATTGTCCTCATTAACTACTTATTCAGAGAAAGGGTGATTAGGGTTACTATTCTAAATATTTAGATTGAATAATCAACCTTCAAACTAGGGAATATAGCTAATTAATAATAATACAATGAATCATATCACTAATATGTAAATAGTACAAACATGCATTAATAATTAATTATTGGTTTATCATTAGAGTAAAACAATGTTCCATCAGGACCACTACATTTTTATGGGTCCTTGCCTAAGTTTTGGTAATTTCTGGTTTATGGTCTATTTACTAGGATTTTTCTAGATCTCTAAGCATTACTAATCAACCACTTTAGAGTAAGAGAAAAATAACCAATCATAATAGATAAATTAGAAGAAACCACCAATGTACATAAATAAGAGAAACAATCACGTCTCTCGGTACATAGTTAGGTAAAAATTGTCAAAGTTCTTTTGCATGAACCAAATCTCAAGCATGGAAAAATCAAGAGAATTTTCATCTGATGCATTTCTCAAGCTACTTGAGTGAACCATACGTCAACAGGTTCAAACCTACATTGCAATTTTAAAGAAGAGCTAAGATCAGGGAAAATGACAATGAGGGGGAACTTTCTCAAGCGACGATGAAGCTAGGGAGAATGTGGTCATAATAACATGCTCGACTAACTAGAAAAACCAACAATATATGTAAAAAAAGTAATGTGGATCGGGGCATGGAGGAAGGGAAGAACTTGTGCCCTCCAAAGCATCTGAGGGTGCTTACCAAAGTCCTAGTGTTTTTATAGGTCCAAAGAAGAGAAATTCAGGCCAACACGACCATGGAAATTAGGTATAGGAGCAAATAGGGGAAAATGAGATCTAGAAAAATACCTCAGGAGTCGACTAGTTAAGGGTTGGAGAAGATCTGGATGACCCTTTTGAGTCTTCTCATGTACTTTCTGTCAATTAACAATGCTTGGGAGTCCTCGACGGTGAAGCTTTAGTGGCTATAGGCAATGGGAGCAAAGGGGGATCTCTCAACAAAATCCACCACATTCTAGAGTGATGATTGAGTGAGTGGAAGTCCTAGGATCATTTATGCTTGGGGAATTAAATGAGATTGGTGTAGTTGAGGAGAATTCTAAATGTTTTTTATAGATCTTCAATGGGTTGGTCAAGAGTATACAGGGGTGTAGAGTTTAAATTGATGAGTAGAAGGCAATGATAAAAACCTGGTAGAGCTTCCCCCGCTCCTAGCAAGGTAATGGGCATCATCCTTGGGGATCTACAACCACCTCATAGGAGGAGGCTAGAGGATCTATTGGGTGTTTTGTGATGGTTGCAATCTATGGTTCAAAAAAAATCTTACAAGATGTGCATCTATCTTAGGAAGCCAACAATGAAAACCATTTTGGAAATGATCAAATGACTCATAAGATATGGGAGTTTATTTTTGGAGGAGAAAGTTGGCATGTAGGAATCCAAGGTTGAAGGTGGCTGGGGAACAAATGGGATCTAGGGCTCCATCATGGGCTTCGATCTAACGGCCCAAACAAAGTTCAATAGATTACAACTTTGAGAAAAAAAACATTATCTCTTTTAAATTGTCATTATCTAGTATAAATTTATTTACCTAGTCAAATAAACTCTGATTAAGGCCAAAATTTGATTAGTTGATCACATTAGTGTCTAGAATATTTAGGTGCAGTCTGTTTTCCAATTAGTTGATTGGGAATAATTAATACAAGATAAATCTTAAAAGTTAATAACTAATTATCTAAATACATATAAACCTTGGAAATTTGTGTGTATCTTTCTTTACATGTTATCTCTTAATCAGAAAATTCTTAGTGTATTCCACTAATCAAACTGGGGATAATAACCCATTTTTGTAATGATGACCATGAATAATATATACTTAGGAAATTTTATTAAAGTGCTAAAAAATAAGGATGTCACATGGACAATACATTTCTGAACTTGACATCTATATTCTAAATAACTCAATAATACCTTATTGAGTCTCACTTCTTAAATCTTTTAATTGCTTTACTAATGCCTTGAATCCACATGAGGTGTACCATAACATGTGAAAGCATCACAAAAAGTTATGATCTCACAGTACACGACATATAGTTGGCAAGAGATGTAAGTATATTAACTTGCTACCTACTCAGCAACGGTTCTAGCCATGTCTAGACTCAACCACTATCTCAGTTGGCCATATAAACTGGACTCCTCTTCTACGCTTGGCTACTCATGTGGAGAGTGAAAGCAGTCTAGCTTGAACTTCCTACATCAGTGGTTCCACAAGGGTTGACTCACTAAGTAGTAACTGAACTAGGTACCATCAAGATCTCTAATTATCATTGGGTACTTATTTGTAACTTTACTAAAACTTGGTGCCATCTATATCTTGTATTAAGTTTGATTGTCACTAGAATGTTGGGTTAATGTTGGATACCCTACTATAATTCAAAGAGTTTGTCAACATTGGGCTTAACCCCTCTATGTCCCACTGGCACACTCTGGATTCCTCTCTAGGATTTTGCTAATGGGTAATCCATTTCTTCCATTATGGTGCAGACCGCCACAAGGTAAATATGGTGTTCATGGAATCTAAAAAGTCAAATGATTATTTAAATTTCATTATTTAACGATCTACTAAAAATTTTAGTTTTAGCCTGTAATTAAATCATTCCTCTTTCATTCTACATTCTATACTCTATCTATACTACTAAAAATCATACACAAACAAATATAGATTAATCTGGTACACTAAAAAGACATATATGTGTTGATATCATAATCAAGTTACTATCTTTAAATATTGTATTTCGCTTGCACTGAGCACTATATTTCACTTGCACTGAGCATTATATTTCACTTGCACTCAATAACTTGAGCATATTTGAATATACTGGTACAATGTAACATACCCAAATATGGGCATGTAGATTCATTTTCTCACTTGTAAGGTCCATGTTTAATTTATCAAATCTTTTTATTGAATTATATTAGTGGGAGTAATTGAAGCTCAGAAAATATATTAACTTAACAAATAACCTCTAACATAAGGTTAGTAATAAATTAATTAATTAGGTCACTAATTCAAGTGTAATTAGATATATTCACTAATTAACTAGAGTTGACCTAAATTGTCAATGTAAAAGCACCATTTGCCTAATTGATAAACAAATTAGATTAATATGAAGTAGTGCATCATTTTAAGTAATAAAGGCATTAAATGAATAAAATTGAATGTTTAGTATATTAATGATGAAATAAAACATGAAATGTATTCAAAGCAATGAAACAAAATATGGAATTTATTCAAAATGTACAATAAATGCTAAAACATAATTCATCACACTTTGTCTAACCAACCTATCAATTTCATTTCATTCAGACCTTGTTTGACCATCCATTTAATGGTTAAAAATCTTTAACTTTAATGTGCATTAGTATATGCCTTTATCACACTAATGTGTCATTATGTGATCCTATTTTTCATCATAATGTCTTCAACCTTGCCAGAAACCCTTCACCCACTTTCCACACGGTGGATACGACTTGTGCAATGGGTGGTGATGTTGTTTCTCCTCACTTCCTCTGCTTCCCTCATCCTCTTCTTGTTCTTCCTCTCTTTATCTTCCTCTTCTTTCCTACTCCTACCTTTCCTATTTCTTTCTTCCTCATCTTGAAACCCTAGCCACCACGCCAATGCTCTTCACATGGTGTCAAACTTCTTGGCCGAGATGTACATGTCACCCACAATTGTAGGGGGCAAGAGAGTTTATGCATTGACCAAGCTTGACAACACCCTATTCTCTCTACACCACCTAGTTCTCCACTGCCACTATCATCTTGCACCAAGACACCTGCCATCAGAAACCTCCTCCTACAATGATAGTGGTTGAAGGAGGCTACTACATCAACTGAGATTGTCAAAGAATCTCTCCTTTCTTCAACCCTTATCCACCACCATCTATTCGACAAAATCCAGTCGCTTTTGCTACCATCTTCCTACCTTGAGGCTTGCACTTCTCTACCATGGCATAGCCGCCAATTATCTTAGCAATGATCTAACTATAGAAATGCAAATTAGGGGTTTGACACCTGCAACCTCACTACCTCCTCATTGTAGTTTACTCCCTGTAGTCAACACCACTATCACCATCCTCAACATGCCACAAATACGGTAGAGGGTTTCTATCTCTTTCATTTGCCCTCATGTGCAATCTTTTCCTAGCTTGTCCTGCCTTGGAAGCTTTGAAGTTCCTCTTTGGTCATCAGAGTTACACCAACAACTAGATGTAGTGGTGTTGAAGCTTGAGAACACTATTGCCGCCTTCTTGGGAACCCCAATCTCTTTCTTCAGGATAACTTCTTTTCTCGTCCCCCAACTAAACTTCTGATTTTTCAGAAGTAGGAAATTTTTATCTCGAAAAAAGGAACCAAACTGCCTACCAGTTGGGAAGCTAAACATCAATTCTTAAGGATTGATGAGTACTGCTAAGCTACAATATTGGATTTGGCTGTTGGTACAATAGGGTGGTGGCTTACTGCACCGCAAGCTAGCAAGGTAACATTCATGGTGGTGCTTTAGGAATAAACAACACTCATATTCTAACATTAAGTATTGTGTTATTTACTATAATGTGATGTAGGTATCATACATCTAGTTGGATTACAAAAACACAACATGATACCATTAATAATATCAAATTTTGTACCAATCCAATACCCACAGTACTGTACTGGTTTAAATTTTTATTATATATGCTTAGACATGCACATATTTACACTCCTAATCCAAATGACCCTTTGCTATCTATCCATTTGCTCATGTCAGTGCACTGGTGCGTGGACACGCCTATTCGTTACCCTGTAATGATCATAATGAAATGCTCCTTTTGCATACATAATCAAAGCTATTCTCTTTCAATTCTACAGTCCAATGTGACATGACATTCAACATCAGCACCCTTTACCTCGTGATTTTGCCATTCGAAATTATTGAATCTAGTAATCCATGCATATTTTTGAGTTGTGCACTATCCAATCAATATAGTCCACTCAACGTGAAAATATATGCGAACCAAGCAGTATTCAATTTTCAAATGCCATCATATTTCTACTTTTCCAAGGATTTAAATTTACATTATTTTATTGTGGTTTTATGCCAATAAATATTTGCACTTTTAGAAGATCAGCGTATAACATTACATATAATTTATACCACTAATCCATAGATGATAATGATGATAAATGTTTTAGATTTTAGATGGAAGCTTATATTATCTTTCATCTTCATTGAAGGGTTATCTCATTCATAGGCAAATATGAAAAAGCTAATAAGAAAATAGTAAGAGTTTACATGTATTGGAAGCATTGGGAATTTGACGTCAAAGCAAAATAGTAGCCCTGTATTATTGTCATTCAAAATGAACTGACAATATTTGAAAAATACAAGATAGATTCCAGTTTTAAATTTAGGTTCACCTATAATTTTACACTAAGAAATCACAGCGAGATGGAAGGAAGGTTGGCAATGAATTGTTTCACATTCACTATGAAGCTTCACCAATTGCACATACCTTAATCTTCCTTTCACTACAATGATAAAAATTAAAGCTCTCAAAACTTTTAGATTATAGTCAATGGCTGTGTAATCCTGTCATAACATCAAGACAAAACGATGTATACAGAAGCCAATACCAAATTACAAGAAATGTCCTGTTTAGGTTGGAAATAGTCCCAGGTTTAGTTTGACAGACTTGTTTGGCAAAACTTGTGTAGTATACCCAGAAAATAAAATCATAAATAAATAAATATAAAACTTTTTCCTTGCTACAACTTATAAAAATCATTGCTTTGAATGATGCATATGTAGAAAGTCTATTTTTTCTAGTATTTCATTTACTAGTCTACTTTTTTTTTCCTTTTTATATAATGGAGATAGTCACACGTAAGCCATATTATTAAAAGCTTGTGGTAAGAAAATCAGTTTGAATGTTTACATTGACAAAAATGTGACTGTATGACTTATAAAAGGGTTGTAGATTAATTGGTGTGAGATTGTTAGTAACTTAGTAAGTCAGCTTGCAGCAACAAAAAAGTAGTCTCCCAGTTCCTTTGGAATCCAGATATTGAAATCCACTTTCTAGTAGGATTGGCTTCTTGTTTCAAATATATGTACTAATGTTTCTACAAAGGAAAAAAAAGCATCAATGCAATGGCTTTGAGAAAAGATTGTAGTGGATCGAATGTAAGCATATCCCAAAGGAAAGACAGAATTACAAAATACGTAGAGGAGACAATAGGGCCAACAAATCAAATTTTAAAAGGCACATCTTAGCAATAGCATAAAATTCAACATTTTACCAAAATACCTTGCATAGAATATATATCATACGTAAGTGAAGTGATGTATGCATATGTCTTACCTATCTTTTCATTCACCATTATGAATGAGACATTTAAATTTAGTTTACCACTATACTCCAGCTCAATGCCTACTCTTTGAAAGTTTACAAACATTATTAGTGGTAGTGTCGCACTGCAACACCTTCCAACATGATTATCAAACTTAATCATAATGGTTCTCCAACTTCACCTCGTTATGTCAACATGACTCCTAATTCGATATTCCTCGACAATCATATTCCTCATCCAGGGTAGGGGAAATGAAAGATGAATTCTTCCTCTCTCCCATCCCACATGTTCAACCTTTTTTAGCAGTTCCCCCCAAAAAATCTTGATTACTCATGCAACCTTCATTTTTCTCATTCATGGACTTGTATGTAATACCTCTATGAAATTTGATTATCCACCATTAGTCGATAATGTGGGTTGGCTTGGTTTACTTAGTGTTGCACACCAAGGAGGGAAGTGTGCTTTGGGATGTAGAGAATTTCTCCTTGCCCAACTCCAAACCCAATGTGGTTGGACCGGGAGTAACCATAGCATGGGGGGGCATCCGGAGACATTTGTCATTGCAAACCAGTAACCTCATACACAGTAGTAGAAATGGAACCCATGTTTATTTTCAATATATGTATTGGCAAACTCGGCACAATCGGTATTAGAAAGAAAAGATTTGTGATAACTAATAGTTAGGCCAAGTTGACAGCTGAAAATCACTTATTGTTAGGATCAAGTGGCATGGGGAGCCCATCAAATCCCTTGGGACCACTGCTCACCTTGAACATGAATGAACTTAAGCAAGAATTTTCATGCTTCAAATTCAAAGGGGAAGGAAGTGAACACTAATTCAGTGTTACACGACTCCTTCAACTTGCAAAGTTCTAGCCATTCAAATCAAACTTGATGAGTCAGTTTTTAGATATGCAGTGTCTTTCGAGTTGGCTTCCATTCTAAATCTTGATATAAAGGAAGAGTGTAGAGTAATCATAGACACAGACACCTTATATGAAGAATTGAATGTTAATAATCTATATAAATAGTTGTATCCTCAACTAACTCTAGAGAACATGACCCTAGACCAAAGCATCCTCTGCTGTAGAAACAATCATAAAGTTTGATCGAATGAGAGCACCATACAACACTTGTAGTTGATGGGATCATCTTTTTCCCTTTGAGCTGATGGTTCAGAAGACATTTCCTCAATAGGTTTTCTTCCTGCTAACTCTCTTTTTCAAACAAATCAGTTATTCAACTAATTAGATACTACCTGTGATAATAGTTAGAATAGTACAAATAATCCTAGTAATTATATGTGTTCATCAACTATTCGACTCCAAAGTTTATATATGTATATATAGACACACACACACACACACTCTTATATGTGCACATGGATATTCTATTAATCCGGAATATAATGGGAGAGAAGGTAATACTTGGGTAAGAAGGTTATAAATGACAAAGAAAATCATATTTAGCTAGTTCACATGCTAGGTGGTTTGATCCTAATGGAATGTATGTACATTTGTGTATATGTACTAGTAATCAATGAATATGTAATTTCGATAATGATTATGGAACATACCCTAAAAGCTTGATGTGCATTGAAACCCTAATACTTATACATATATGGTATCTATAAATACATTACATATTTATGAAACATATATGTCTAGAGTGGTCTCATTGGAATAAAGTGGTATATGAGTGAAAAGGTGTACATAATATATTTGATTCTAGTACCAAAATAGTATGCTAATAAATACACATTGGTTTTCCCATATGTAACATAAGTGGTATTCATGTATTTCACCTGTCAGTGTATACAAGACATCAACCCTAGATTCTCACAATAAGAGCATTTCAATAAATATACCTAATGTGGAGTATATACTTAACCCTAATTCAACAAACTTGGACTATATGCAATATAGAGAGAATAACATTACAAGACCTAGTTTGGAGCAATGTACTACCCACACATCTGCAAAACATAGATATACTTTGACTTATGTGATTAGAGATTGACAATATGACTAAAATAGATATCAAACGGATCATATGTTAACTTAATGAGATAAAAAACATTTATATGTCATCAGGTGATTGGGACTAGGATAAGAAAAATAAGGAAATCTATATGAGGAATGTATACACATATCCTCTTTGTTTTTACTAACACATATAATGTATTCCTAGGACAAATACTCAACCTTTGGGACCAAGTATACCTATTGAGCTAACCATTAGTCTTGAAGACCACATGTAACACCCTGAATGCAAACCACAGAGCATGGAGAGCAGAACACAAAAGTAGTTGAAGTGAAACAACAACAATACAATGGAAATTATGGTTGAAATATCATATTTTCATTTATGCTAAACACATGTACAAGTAAAGTTAGATGCTAAGTCGATCACAAAATCTCAATGCGTCGATACATGAATAAGACAAAACTGGGTAAAACCATCGATCAGCAAAACACCGTCATTGCAATTCCCCCTCATGTACATCCATCGCTGCCAGATAGCTCGAACCTTTCATGCATTGGTACTTGTGGGATCCCAATCGCATGGAAAAAAATTATCGTTAGTATATGTAGCCAAGGTGGTAAATATAATAATATATCTATAAGTGATTTATTCATTCCTCAATGTGATTAATCGCTAACAATTTATATGATTAGTGTCAATGATGAGGGAACACGACAATCAATTATGTATAAGTAATTAATCATATTTAATTGCATACCAATTATAAGTGTTGTTGTGATCAAACTAGCAGTTTCAATCAATTATGCAATCACTTTTAAGCCCAATCAATCCCGACTGGTGACACGTGTATCCCTTCAGTCTAGACATGCCAACTCCATCATTTTTACCCATTAGAATTAACAATAAGTATTTTGTAATTTATTTATGGAGTTCCTATCCTTTCTTGGCAATCAATCTATAGATGTCGGCCGAGTCTGGGTGGCCATTCAGCCACACAATGTGCTTCCCCCTAAAGAAGCACCAAGCAATCAATCAATCAATATCCCTTCCGGGATGAACAATCACGCGGTAGAGGTGTTCTTAAGGTAGCCATAGGCATCACATACTTACTTAAGGACATGATGTATCAATTAATATGTTCATGATTCAATAGTTTCTTAACCACATGATTTACTAAGAGTGACGAGGTATCATACAATAATCATTTTACTTTATCTAACATAGTGTAAGGTGATACCAAGGTAAATGACAATCTCAGTCATTCCTTCTAAAAGTGGGATCTGGTCTACATACTTGGTTGGGTGAGGGACTACTGGCACGCCTCCTAGAACACAACCTCTGGGTACCCCACACTACGGTCACTCCCAAGCTCGGACTAGTCTTGCTATTTTCCCAAACTAACTTAGACCTTACGTCACTATTGTCTCCACCTGACACTGACACAATGGTGTGAAGGAGCAATGTCAGGGCTTATAACACAATATGAGAAAATAATACTGTGGGGAGGTTGGTATGCGGGTGTATATTGGGAAGGCGATTAATTGGGACTGGAGGTGGAGGAAGGGTGTCTTGCCTTAGTACTGAGTGGATTGGTTGTTATGGAGTGGGGTAGCAGCTGGGTTACCCTACCTTTTATAGGCATCGAGTAGGGGGAAAAGGGAGGTTGAGGAAGCGAGAGGAAGAATCTAGAAGAGGGAAAAAGAGGCAGCTCTGCCGTTCTCCAGAATTTTTTGGACACAGCACGGCTCTAGAGCCATCGCTCATTCTATGGAGAATTCTAGAGAGTGGGGATTACATCCTCACCTCCTAAAAGGAAAATTTGTCCTCGAATTTAAAAAGACTTACCAAATAAGTGAGGATACTTTTCTCGTATCTCAGCTTCCAGTTCCCAAGTTGCCTCCTCCCTGTGACGATATTTCCATGTGACCTTTACTATGGGAATAATCCTTCTCCTCAACTGATGAGCACTACATTCTAGAATCTTGATTGGACGCTCCTCATACGTCAAGTTTGGTCATACATTGGGTATGATGTTCTCTAGGATATGAGAGGGGTCATGTACATAGTCCTTCAGCATAGACACATGGAACACATTATGTACACCTAAAAGACTTGGCGGCAGAGCTATCTTATATGCAGAATCCCCAATGCATTCCAGAATCTCGAACGGGTTGATATATCTTGGGCTCAATTTTCCTTTCTTACCGAACCTTAACACTCCTCTAGTAGGTGATGTCTTTAGGTATACACGATCACCCAAATCATATGTCTTCTCCCTTCTCTTCTTGTCAGCATAGTTCTTCTACCTGCTTTGTGCTTCCAACAGTCTCTTATGAATCAAATCAACTTTATCATAAAGTTGGACTATCTCAGGCCCAATAAGTCTTCTCTCTCCCACATCATCCCAGCATGTTGGGGAATAACACGGACGCCCATACAGAGATTCATAAGGAGCCATCTTGATGCTAGCATGATAGCTATTATTGTAGGCAAATTCCACCAGGGGTAGGTAGTCATACCAGCATCTAGGAAGGTCAATTGCACAAGCTCTCAATATGTCTTCCAAGGTTTGGATTGTACACTCTGACTGCCCGTTTGTCTGGGGATGAAAAGTAGTACTAAATTTTAGCAAGGAACCAAGAGCTCTTTGGAAACTATGCCAAAAATCAGAAGTGAATCTTGGGTCTCTATCAGACACAATGGATGTAGGAACTCCATGCAATCAAAAATCTCTTGCATGTAGAGACAAGCAAGGCTGTCCACAGATTGACTCATCTTTATAGCCAAGAAATGAACAGATTTTGTCAACCTGTCTACAATCACCCATATAGAATCATGGTTTTTACTTGTCCTCGGTAAGCCTGTAACGAAGTCCATAGTAATATGCTCCCATTTCTATTCTGGAATCTCCAGTGGTTGTAACATACCAACGGGTCGTTGATGCTCAATCTTTACCTACTGACACACTAGACATCTCACCACATACTCGACAATGTCCTTCTTCATCCGTTTCCACCAGAAATTCATTTGCATGTCCTTGTACATCTTTGTACTTCTAGGGTGTATGGAGTATTTAGGTATATGGGATGCATCTAGCAATTCATCTTTCACTTCTTTATTACTAGGCATCCAGATACGATCTCTAAATCATACACTCCCATCATGAGCAAGGTGGAACTCAGAATCTTCTATCTCAGTTGCTTCCTTCATCCTCTGCCATTCTGGATCCTCTTGTTGAGCTTAGATCACCATGTTCATGATCTTACATTGGACATTGAGGTTTGTCAAGAGAACTCATTATCCATCTATCTTAGGCTACCATTCTATCATGTTATCTAGCATCTTCCAAAGCTCAACCTTCAGAGTGACTAGGTGTCCTTCCCATTTCCTACTTAAGGCATCTGTGACTACATTTTCCTTTCCAAGATGGTAGGAGATGGAGAAGTCATAGTCCTTTAAGAACTCTAGCCATCGCCTTTGACGCATATTTAACTCCTTTTGTGAGAACAAATACCTAAGGCTTTTGTGATCAGTGTACACTACAAACTTCTCTCCATACAAGTAGTGACACCAAATCTTCATGGCACGTACCACGGCAGCCAACTCGAGATCGTGGGTTGGGTAATTCTTCTTGTGATTCTGTAATTGTCGAGAGGCATAAATGACTATCTTTTCGTGTTGCATTAATACACAACCCAAACTAGAACCAGATGCATCAGTATAGATGACAAATTTGTCGCTTCATGTTGGAATTGTCAAGATAGGAGCAGAGATCAAGTGCTTTTTCAGCTCCATGAAGCTTTCTTCACAATCTAGTGTCCATGAAAACTTCACTCCTTTCTTGGTCAAATTTGCCAGGGGCAGAGCTATCTTAGAGAAGTTTTCTATGAATCTCCGATAGTATCCAGCAAGACCCAAGAAACTTCTGATTTCATCTGCCAATTTTGGTCTTTTCCACTCTGCAACTACTTCAACCTTTGCAGGGTCAACATATATACCTTCCTTAGAGATGATGTGTCCCAAAAACATTACACGATCAAGCTAGAACTCACATTTTGATAACTTTGCATAGATTTTGTGTTGTCTTAGAATCTCAAGAACAGTTCTCAAATGCTTCTTGTCCTTTTCTCGATCAGGAGAATAGATCAAGATGTCATCGAAAAATACAATCACAAACTGATCAAGAAAAGGCCCAAATATGTGATTCATCAGCTCCATGAATGCAGCAGGTGCATTTGTTAGACCAAAAGGCATCACCAAGAATTCAAAATGTCCATATCAAGACTGAAAAGCTATTTTTGGGATATCTTCCTCCTTAATCTGTAGTTGGTGGTATCCAGATCGAAAATCAATTTTTGAGAAGACAGATGTAGAGCAAAGTTGATCAAAAAGATCATCAATCTGAGGTAAAGGGTATTGATTTTTCACTGTGACTTGATTGAGCATGCGATAATCGATACACAACCTCATGGACCCATCCTTCTTCTTCACAAATAGAACGGGGGCTCCCCGAGGTGAAACACTAGGTCAAATGAACCCCTTATCAATCAACTCTTGTAGTTGCTTTTTTAGTTCTTCGAGCTCAGCAGGGGCCATCCTATAAGGTGTCTTTGATATTAGAGAGGTCCCTGGGGTAAGCTCAATGTTAATATCTATCTCCCTAGGAGGTGGTAGTCTAGGGAGATCATCTGGAAAGACATCAGGGAATTCAGAGACCACCTCTAAGTCCCCCATCTTAGACGATTGGGATTCCACCTGGACAACACTTGCCAGGAATGCCTTGCATCCCTTTTCCAGCATTCTCGACGCCTTAAGAGAAGATATGAAGAGTCTTCCACTTGAATCCTTTATTCCTTTAAAGACCAAGGATGGCTTCACAAGATTCTTAAACACGACCTTCTTATCCTTGCACAACACACAAGCATTGTGTTGTGCAAGCCAATCCATTCCAAGAATTATATCAAAGTCCTTCATGTTGAGGACTATAAGATTTATAGGTAGGACTTTTCCTTCAATGAGTATAGGTACATCTCAAAGAAAGTCCTTAGATATATTAGCTTCACCAGTAGAAGTCATTACTTCTAGAATGAAGGGTAAGGGTTCTATCTCATGTGCCAACATACTCGCAAAAGCCTTAGATATGAAGGAAAAAGAGGCACCAGAATCAAACAAGACTTTTGTGTGATGGTTGAAGATAGGCATCATACCTTGAATAACCTCAGATGATGTCTTTGATGCTTCAGCATTGAGGGTGAACACCCTTCCAGAAATCTTCTTTGTAGACTCACTCTGTCCATTCTCCCTTTGAGTTTCATTCTTCCTGGGCTTTGGGTAGTCTCTTACGAAATGTCCTTTCTCTTTGCAATTCAGATAGGCACCAGTGAGAGGATAGCACTATCTTCCAAGATGATACTTGTGGTAATGGGAGCATGCTTTAGGTTGTGTCCTTCCTCCCTTCTAGTTAGGTTGAAACTTTGTCTGCTTATTTGGAGGTCCTTGTCGCCAATTGCTGTTATGTGATTGGGAAAAAGGCCCCTTCTTCTCTCTTTGACTGCTTTCTTCAATCTAAAGCTTGTTTTCTTCCTCCATGTCATAGGCACATTCGACAGCTTCTTCTAGCGTCCTCGGGTGACTAATCTTCACCATCCTATGCAGAGAGGGTTTCAAGCCGCTAATGAATGTTTGTGCCCTCTGTCGATCTGTATCATACCAGTTGGGACAATATCTTTCCAACTTCATGAACATTGCTAAATATTCTGCTAAGGTCAGCTTATCTTATTGCAGGTGCAAGAACTCACCCTTAAGACGTTCCTTGACATGAGGAGGGAAGTATTCATCTTCAAAAGTGTTTGAAAACTCCTTATAAAATATGTCATTTATGCCAAAGAACTTCACTGATTTAACAGACAACCACCACATTTTTGCCCCATCAATGAGACGATTTATTGCAAAGGGGACTTTGCAATCCTCAGGGCACTGGAGAGTTTCAAAGGCATCTTTACTGGATTCCATCCAGGCCTCAGCTTTCTCTATATTGGCTTCACCAGAGAAGGTTGGTGGGTTAAGCATGAGGAATTTGTCTATGGTAACCTTCGATCCCACCTCAGTGCCTTGTCCTTGCATTTGTTGGGCAACCAGTGTACTAAAAGCTTGGAAGAATTGCATCATGTTTGCCAACATTTTTTGTTGTAGGGAACCGTTTCTGCTAGTGTCACTGCCGCTACTAGGGTTATTCCTTGCGACTCTTGCAGGTTCCATCTACATTGAGTTCACACAACTCTATTAGTAATCTTATGTTTTTATGTGCTTAATTAATTGAAAATTATCACAATAATCCCTGTCTCCCCCCCCCTTTAGCTCTCATAACTGGGCACTTGGCTAGAGTACCCAATTATCAAGAGTAGATACACTTTGATGCTTAATTACTTGGCCAGAGTAATTAAACTTCTAAGTGGGCAAGATATACTCAATTTCATTATATTAAAGATTCAAATAAATTTTAAGGTAAAAGATTACTCTTACCATCTGGCAAACCAGAGGGCACATGAGGAGACCTTCTCTGATACCATTAGTTGTAACACCCCGAATGCAAACCAAAAGACAGAGTGTGGAGAGCATAACACAAAAGTAGTCGAAGTGAAACAACAATGATACAATGGCAATTTTGGTTGAACCATCATATGTTCATTTATGCTAAATGCATGTACAAGTAAGGTTAGATGTTGAGTCGGTCACAAAATCTCAACTTGTCGATACATGAATAAGACAAAATAGGGTAAAACCACCTATTAGAAAAACATCATCATTGTAATTCCCCCTCATGTACATCTTCTGCTGCCAGATAGCTCAAACCTTTCATGCATTGGTACCTGCGGGATCCCAATCATAGGGGAAAACATTCCCATTAGTGTATGTAGCCAAGGTGGTAAATATATAATAATATAGTTATAAGTGATTTATCATTCCTCAATGTGATTAATCGCTAACAGTTTATATGATTAGTGTCAATGATGAGTGAACACGACAATCAATTATGTATAAGCAATTAATCATATTTAATTACATACCAATTATAAGTGTTTTGGTGATCAAACCAGTAGTTTCAATCAATTATGCAATCACTTTTAATCCCAATCAATCCTGATTGTCGGAACTTGCAGCCCTTCAGTCCAGACAGGCCAACTCCATCATTTTTATCCATTAGAATTAATAATAAGTAAATTATTTTGTAATTTATCGATGGAGATCCTATCCTTTCCTGTCAATCAATCAATAGATGTCGGTCGAGTCTGGGTGGCCATTCAGCCACACAATGTGCTCCCCCCCGAAGAAGCACCAATAAATCAATCAATCAATATCCCTTTTGGGATGAACTATCATGCGGTAGAGGTGTGCCTAAGGTAGTCATAGGCATCACATACCGTTGGGGGTGTCGAACCTAATTATCATTTAAAAATTTAGAGTTCATTCACAATTTGTGTGACTTTTAATGATATAGCTTAGTAGCATGAAAATAAACATTATCCAATTAAAAGAGAATTTCATTAACATTCTAATAATGACAATGACATTGCGTGATCTATACTTAATGTCTAGGTGAGAGCAATGATTTTAGAAGGCATTAATGAATGAGTATTAAGCCAATAAATCCATGAACGATGTGTGTCAATGACTTACTTAAGGACATGATGTATCAATTAATATGTTCATAATTCAATAGTTCCTTAACCATATGATCTACCAAGAGTGATGAGGTATCATACAATAATCATTTTACTTTATCTAACATAGTGTAACGCGATACCAAGGTAAATGACAATCTCAGTCATTCCTTCTAAAAGTGGGATCCGGTCTACATACATGGTTGGGCGAGGGACTACTAGCATGCCTCCTAGAATGCAACCTCTGGGTACCCCACACTACGGTCACTCCCAAGCTCGGACTAGTCTTGCTATTTTCCTGAACTAACTCAGACCTTACGTCATTGTTGTCTCCACCTGACACTGACACTATCGTGTGAAGGAGAAATGTCAGGGCTTATAACACAATATGAGAAAATAACATTGAGAGGAGGTTGGTATGCAAGTGTATATTGGGAAGGCGGTTAATTGGGACTGAAGGTGGAGGAAGGGTGTCTTGCCTTGGTACTGAGTGGATTGGTTGTTGTGGAGTGGGGTAGTGGTTGGGTTACCCTGCCTTTTATAGGCATCGGGTAGAGGGAAAAGGGAGGTTGAGGAAGCAAGAGGAAGAATCTGGAAGAGGGAAAAAGAGGTGGCTCGGTCATTCTCCAGAATTTTCTGGACACAACATGGCTCTAGAGCCATCTCTCATTCTCTGGAGAATTCTGGAGAGCGGGGATTACACCACATATGCACAATCTCTATTTGATATTTAGGCATTTATTCAACTTTGATATGAATTTTCCCATAATGAGGCACCTTTTGATATCCTTCCTCATTAATTGAAATTTCTCACCCTTCTAGTGATAATTGTTTTAAATTGTGATGATGCTATGTTTATTCATATTATATAGGGTTTGTAACCCCTCCTTCCATGTTATATAATTCGGTTGCATGTGATATTAGACTAAGTAACTAGTGTAGATATTTATGCATAACCATTAAGGTGCATCTTTTTTCCTAGGGTGCATATTTCCACCTTTTCAATATATAGGGTGCATCTTTCCACCCAGGGTACATCTTTTCATCCATTTTACTTAGGACAATGAATTAATGGTGTCTTGGCCCTACTTTAGCTAGCTTTAAATTATCTACATACAATAGTTAATTTTGCAATATTTTGGATTGTGATATGGAAATACTATTTATATTCTTCATGGATTTAATTTTCATATGCCTCATTCTTTTAAAATTCATTCTCTTATTTAATCTTATTGAAATTACCTACTTTCTAACATCCCACTCTTGAATGGGAACTCCCTTTATTACACTCTTCTGATTTAAAATGCCTAAATATTTTATTATGCACATATTTGATGTTTTATGGACCCATACTTTTGTCTATCTCTTTCTAGTTGTTGTTCCCAAACCACCCAATTGTATGTATCTTAAAGTACAATGACTCATGGATATGATTTATAGAAGTCTAGAGTTGAGGATAGCTTGGAATGGTTAGGTTTCCCTCTACACTGGTCGTGTGTACAATTAGAAGTATCCCTTTTCTCTTGCAATACCACCTTTGAGGTGAGGACCAATGTATAAATTACAATTATAATGATTTTGTAATAGTGAAATTTGTTGTTGCTTTCCATTTATATGCCTCTTTTATATCATACAATTTTAGTAGAGCCCCTCTTGGGTCCCTCTCCTTACATACAGTCTCTATTATAAAAACACAATTTATGTTTCGTACTAGATGCTACTTATTTAGATATAACTAGTTTATACTTAACTGTCAATATAAGAACGTATGCAGCTTGAAATGGCTAAACCAAACATCAAATTAAGTAACACTAAAATGATTCATGCACTCTATTATATCATCTATGTAATAGCACTTACTAGCATGTGTGACGTTAGAAAAGATTTAGGTCAAACATAGATCCAGTGGTGACTCTAGATTTCACTATGTTTAGAAGTCAGAAAAATCATATATATACATTCTAGATCTAAATTCATTCAGTTCCCATAAATTTTCTAACTAGTTCAACCTTTCATACTTTAGATATCCAGATATGAGTTTACTGAATTAAACACGGTTAAAACAACAAACTAATTGATTCACATTCTTTACATTTTGACTTAAGTTATGTAGAAACCATGTCTAAGATGAATTTTCACTGGATTGGATCTTATCTAAGGTTACTTATCCTGAATCTAAGCTTTGTATGCCCAGATTTTGGCCTACTCGGCATGGATTGATCTAAAAACTCCAAAACCACCTTCAAACATCCTAACAATGGGTTTGTAGCTCCAAACAGTGCCTGCTAGAGCAATAAGATGACGAGGAGAGGCAAAAGAGAACCTCAGGTGAGTCCTGTAGATGACTCTAATCAAGCAAAAGAGCAAGAGAGAAGTAGAATTTGACTAAAACAAAATAATCATGAGGAATCTATAATTATATTTTCTATTCTCCATGTACTTCACATTCTTCCCTAAAAATTGCCTTATAGATCGGATCCCCTTCATCTTTTCAATTGTTTAGGAATCTATTTGTGAGAATTGGAACATGAATTCAACAAAGAAATCTCATTGAATTTTGATATGTATAAACGTTATGCCTTTTGTGATTAGATATTCTAGGAGGCAACCAAACACATTTCCACTACTTTACAGCCCCATCGATAGGTGGCTCATTTTGCGTCATGGGTTGGTGGCACCCGTCTTGTGATGTCTTGTTGGTTATCACCCGATGATAGTTCAGTGTGATTACTAAAAATACCATAACTCTCTAATTTTAATTATGATTTGGTTCATTCTTTATGCACTGGATTGATAATCGTCTACAAATCTACATCAAACCTCTAACAAATTTCTCAAATGATAATTTATTTATTAATTAATCTTTAATTATTTTAATTCTCTTTTCACAAACATGAGTGGGCTATTAGTATATCCACTAAGGTTCAAATATCATAGTATGTCCAAATCATAAATTTTGACTTATCAAAGAACACGTTTAACCATAAATTTTTTTTAATCAAACATAATTTCATATATGGTTCTAATTGACTTGTAAATAGTACTATTGTTAACATGAATAGTATTGAATAAGTAAGATATGGATTTTCATACTCAAAACATCATGTTTAAAAACCTTTGTTGGTATAATTGAACACACACAAACAAATAAAGACACCTTGTCATTCATTTTTAAGTCCGTACCCATCATTTATCCCTCACGACTTGTAATATTCACACATGATATGCATGTTGTAAGTAATAACTTGAACAATAATGTTTCATCCATATCTTTCCATAACCACAACATCAAAAGTTGTAAAAGATGTCGTAAAAATTAAGTTTTAGAGTTTCATCAAACTAGGTGCACTGCCACCCACTCCACCACTAAGCTCAAATTTTTTACCACTACCATGGGTATGTAAATGGTATCAACTTTGCATCAATATTTACCTGCTCATCCTTAAATATAACTAAATGGCATGCCTCACGCTCTTCATGTTGATTGAATACCTAGATCCCTTTGTTTGATCCCAAGACAATACACTTAGACAGTGCATTATCATAAGAATATTACTTTCTAGCATGCATCTCATGTCTCGTCTAGCAATATTGTTCTTCTACTTGATGTATGTCATTAAAGCAGAAGTCATTTCCTTGATAGGATTGGTGTGTGGTCATTGTAACATTATGGATATTTATGAACTAGGAATATTGATACATATGGGTGTAATTTCAGTTGGTTTGCATCTCTAGTTAGTTGTTGTCATAATATGTGAGGCAACAGTTTCCTCAACGAGTTTAAACTGTAAGACTTTATCATAGAACATATATTGTGGAATCTAAGGAAATAGAGTTGGCATCATGAATCTAATTCAAGAAGTAGTCCATATAAATTTCATTTCAAAAATAAATCTAGTGTAAAAAAGTAACTACAACATGATGTATATTGGCAAAGCTTGGCAACTTGGATAATAAATACACATAAATTGTATTGGATTTCAATCACGATGGCTCATTATGTCCTCTGGGATTTTTTTGTGATTAATATGCACAAGGTGGATCTTGTAAGAACCATTTGTATGAAAACAAAGAAAATTATATTAGGAAAATATAATATGTGAAATTCAAAAATAAGCAAAATGAACTCAACAAATTAATCATAACAATTTGTTAGTACATGATGATAGTAGTTTCCAAGTTAACACTAACAAAATTAAGATGTATGAATAGGAAACATTAGAAACCAACATGACATATATGGATACGAAGACATATAATATGTAAATAATTTAAAAAGAAATCTTAACATCCCACTTTTCACACACTGACATATATATGTATGTAATCTGTGTATATATAGACATATATATATATATATATGTGTGTGTGTGTGTGTGTGTGAGAGAGAGAGAGAGAGAGAGAGAGAGAGAGAGAAATCATAATTTCCATTCATTCTCAAGGGGGACGTCAGAAATATGAGTATCATTTCATAAAAATAACGTTATATTCAACCAACACAATATAAAAGTAACAATTCTCATGTATCATAAAACTCAAACTTTAAAATAAATTAATACATGATCCTCATAAACTAAAAGAGAAACTAAACTTATTGACATAAGATAGTTATCACCCACCATGAAAAAACTCTTATCTTTTTCTTTGAGATGAATCTCCTTGTATAAGCATCGTGATTCTCCTCTCATCTGGACATCACAACCATAGACATGCAAGCAATAAAAATCATTTCAAAATAAGTGACATTGAGCATTGCTATAGAAAAATAAATAATACCTAGAATGAGAGAAATATGGAAAATAATTAAGAAACAATCCTAAGCTTACACATTGCTATCTTAAGAATTGTCATATTATCCTATAATCTAAGAGTTGCACCAAGTTTGCTCATAAGTCATGTGAACGGTCAACTTCAATGCTCCACTTAAGCTCATAAGGATTGTAGGCTCTACCAAGAATTGCACCAATTGTGCTCATAAGGCCCACAGGCTCAACTTAACATAGGTATCTCCATTTTAAGCTCATGATTGCACCTACGTGTCATAAAAAAGCTCCATTGAAGCTCATGGGTCCCAAAGGATCAAAATAAATGAGGACAAAATGATACAATCTCTTTACATGACTCTTTATAAACTTGAAAGTGATTAAGTTTAATTAAATATCACATGAGCGTGATATAGATTCTTGAAAATTGTGTTTGAAAGCATAAGAATAATACGGTATCTTATTACTCAAAGTAAAGTATTTAACTATGCATATGATTTGATGTACATCATGATAAAATAAACTATAAGTTGACTATTAAAGTGATATTAAATACTCAAAGTGTGTGAAGCTTCTTGCCTATTAGTTAATAGTTTCTTAATACCTTCTGTTGGTATGTATGTCCGTAGAACCAATCATATGATGATTGTAATGGCATATCTTGTAGACAATTTGATCAATAATAATGGTAATTTTTCAATTTATTATCTTGTATTTAGTTATGAGATAATGATATAACATAATTAATGTCTAACGAATGATATACTCAATGATGTATGTCTTCGAATTGAGGACCTAAACAATGTGATCATATGGATGTCAAGAGTATATGCCTTCTTGTTATGTCCCTAGTGGGATGTTATTGTGGAAGGCTAATAGATAGAAATAACACTTAAGACTAGAGTGTGTGTTGGTTGATGAAAGAATCTCATTAGTCATGATATGTGATATCAAACCAAGCACATAGATATTTGTTAGGTATTAGTATATCAAACATGCCCACCTTGAGAGTGACACATGGAAACCATGATTGGTAGTCAGAGTCATCTCTCATAGTGATGGTGGTAATTGTGGTTCTTAGACCTAAAATCACTTCACTTACCACATTTCGTTCGATGTGCTTTGACATCATCCATTGTGATCTTAAATAAGGGTTGCCATAAAGGTGGTGCTCGGGTGCACTGTGACACATGGGTTTGACTGTGAGTGATGTAGATGGGATTTGTCCCTCCTATAGGAGTTTGATATCTTAGCCTCTTGATAAGAGAGACTGAGAAATGCATGGTCATGCTGATGTGAGTCAATATGTGATATTGAGATTCAACATATCTCAGGTGGTCTGCTCTAGTTCAAGGAACATGTATTGAATATTGAAGAGGATGACAATTCCATGCCTCGAGTTCAATCTAGATATTAGAGGGAAATAACTATACAGTCACTATAACACCAATCACAAATTATAGGTTGAAGTTGTTCTCCAACTTCTCCAATTACTTGGGTAGTAATAAAGTCTTTCTAGATAACAATCATTTCTTGTGAAATCATAGTATGATTTTTAATATCACTGTCAACGTAATTTAGAGCCTATCGGGTCACGCGTATAGGATGTCGTTAGAATATGAGCATAATTGTGGATGTGATTCTAAATGTTCCATATCAAATTGGTTACTAAAACATTTAGGTAAACTACTAGAATAATATTGGGATATAATTTGACTTAATAGATTAAAATATTTAATCCAATTAATTAGATTCAAATTATTAAGTCGGCTAGCTAATTCTGAGAAATTGACTAGAATCGGATGATGAAAATTAGTTGATCAATTAATATTAGTAATTGACTAATTAATTGATTCCAGAATATTCTTTTAATAGTCTACGAGTGGCTCACTTTAAACACAACCACAACTTTTTGTTTTCCCAAAAGTTTTGGGAAACCCTGATTCCTTTCCTCTTCTATTTATAGGCATATAACAGCCGGATCTTAAGATATGTTCTTGTGCATGAACCTAGTCGTCATCATCCCTAAGAGAGAGAGATAGAGAAGGAGAGAAACCATGATGCTAGCTCATTGTCAAGCAGAAGGCTACTCCTTCCCTCCGACTTGAGAAGTGCAATGATAATTTCTTGTCCATCTGTGTGGACGAAGTAGAGACGTAGACATTGAAGTGCCCTTCTTTCAGAGGGCGTCGACTATGACTTTCTATGCATGTGAGGAGTGACACACATCACTACACAAAGGGTCGTCACCGGACTTGCTCTGTGACAAGATATATCATGCATTTCCTCTTTCTGAATATGTTGTTATCGACGAGATCTGCTAGTAAGGTATGCAGAGAAAATTTTTATTATTTCTGCTAGGCTTTTTGCCTACATAGAACCCAATAATGATATCAGATCCACGTCAATCTACAGAATATTTGGATTTCATTCGATATGATCAAATTTATGTATACCATTTTCTGTGGTTGTATGCGACGCAAACTTAAAACTATTAATGTGCATATCTAACCTAAAACCACATACACCGCAAACCTATTATTTTTTTACCTGACAAACGAGGCCGACTATGTAATTTTTTTATTTTTCCTAGTATATAAAAGTGAAAAATCATAGACCTTTCAGGGATGCTACCACTGTGTACCCCACCTAGTCTGTGTGGGAGTCAAAATTATTTAATGGAGAATGTCTCACATTAAAAGGACTGCATATATATATATATATATATATATATATATATATATATATATATATATATATATATATATATATATATATATATATATATATATATATATATATATATATATATATAAAGATATACCTATAAAATCATGTATGTCACGCTTAAATATGTTTTGTATGGTGAATGGATGCATCATTATCACCTAGGACCCTTCTATGAATTTTGTGCCTGGTTGTATATCTTGTGCTTGGATGTAACAGTTGTGCATGGATTCTTTGTATAAGGATTTGCTTGCATGTCAAGCCTCACCTATTATCTCAAAGTGTACTTAATTATGTTCCGTCTAAACTCCCCTCAAATGAACTTGAGGTTCTCCTTTTTACACATAATGTAATAGATATAGGAATAGATTTAGTTTTAGAAAACTTGCTTGAAGAAGAAACTTGAAGGTCTAACTCCAAGGAGCGTCTATAGAGAGGCAAATCAAAGATCCAACTCCAAGGAGCATCCATGGAGAGGAAAGTTGAAGGTCCAACACCTAGGAGTGTCCATTAAGTTGTTCACCTTGATTCAGATATTCATAGGTTTATGTTGTATAATATGCAAAACACCATAGGTCGATAGTATTCCTTTGTGGCTTCAAAGGTTTATAGTAGCATGGTCATAACCAATGCTTATGTGTTTGTGGATTGCATGTTTATGGTTTATGATATGTGATTATAGTATGCATATGATCCATATTATAAGTATGTGGTGTTTGGATATGTATGTGTGTATATATATAAAAACCCACAAATAAAACATTAAGTCTCAAATTCTTTCCATAAGAAACACACATGAAAAACTTGATCAATTAAGCTTAGGTTATGCCAAAGCATGGTGTCTTGTCAATCTCATGGAAATGTGATGGTAGATATGTAGATCTGCTAAAGAATGGTGCATATTCTATCGTGTTGGCTTTTGGGTCAGGCTTAACTAGGTGATCTTAATGAGATTAAATACCTAGAAGCATAGATATGGAATATGAAAATGAGTAGTGCATACCATCTATCCCATAGTTTCATTTAGATGCAGTTGGCAAAAGTTGGCTACTAAATAGTCAAGTTTTGGGCGATCAACCAAAGCTAACTCATGATTTGATGAAATATGGATCTTGACTCACTAGAAGATTGTAGGAAGCAATCTTTTGAATTGATAAGTGAGGGTTATCAATTTGAACAAAACAGTGGGAGCAATAATTAATTAAAGGCCTAACTAAATATCACAAAATTTTGTTTTAATCAAATCAAATCAAATCAAAAGTGTTTTACAAATTGTAGATTTTCTCTTATAGAATCAAATGAAAACAAATACCATATTTTCCTTGAGATAGGTCCTTAAGAAGAAAAAGTTGAATGGGAATAATTTCCATGAATGGTTTAGGACGCTGAGAATTGTTCTCACACAACAGTGCAAGCTCTTTGTCATGGAAACACTACAGCCAGATGAACCTGCTCCCACTGCACCTAAGGCTGACATGGATGCTTACAAGAAGCACTATAAAGATGTCTCAGATGTCAAGTGCTTGTTGTTGTGCTCAATGAACTATGAGTTGTAGAGATAACATGGAAACATGGATGTGATTAATATGGTAACACATCTTAAGAGCATGTGCCAAGATCAGGCAAGACATGAGAGATATGATGTCTCCAAGGCATTATTCAAGTACAACATAGCAGAACGAGATCCAGTAGGTCCCCATGTGATCAAGCTTATTGGGTATGTGGAGAACCTTACTAAACTAGAATTTCCCTTGGGTTAAGAGTTGCCCACATATGTGATTCTATCATCACTGCCGGAGTCATATAGCTAGTTTGTCATGAACTACAACATGAACAATTTTGGCAAGTCATTGTCAGAATTTCTTGGCATGTTGAGAACAGCTGAAGCATAGATAAATAAAGACAAGCCAATGTAAATGATGATCAACAAAAATGGGAGGTCAAAGGGCAAAGGCAAAGCTAAGAAGAGTTCTAAAGCTGGCTAGAAGTTGGAGTCTTATGCACTCTAAACAAAGGGAGGGGTGAACAAGGGAGGCAATTGTCACTACTGTCACCATCCTAGTCATTGGAAAAGGAATTTTACTCTCTACCTAGAGGAACCGAGGAAGAAGAAGGAGGGTATAGAGATCTCCATTTCAGGTATATACATTATTGAGATAAATTTATTTGTTTCTTCAACTTGGGTACTAGATACCAGATGTGGACCACACATATGCTCGAATATGTATGATTTGAAAAGAACTAAGCCTTTACGAAAGGTTGAGGTTGAACTACACATTGCAAATGGAGCAAGAGTTGTTGTCACTACAGTTGGAACCTATAATTTATCTCTTCCACAGGGCTTGCAATCGAGTTAAAGAACTACTATTTTGTACCTTCCATAAATAGAAACATTATTTCTACATCTTGTATGGATAAGGATGGATATAAATTTCATATAAAGAATGGTCAATGTTCTATTTCAAAAGATGAGATCTTTTATGGCAGTGCCCCGATGTCCTATGGTATTTATTTATTAGATCTTAAGACAAATGTTTATAATGTAGATACTAAAAGGTTAAAACTCGATAACTCAAACAAAACATATCTTTGGCATTGTCGTCTAGGGCACATAAATGAGAATCACATATCTAGACTCCATAAAGACGGTTATCTAGACTCTTTTGATTTTGAATCAATAGAGACATGTGAGTCTTGTTTGTTGGACAAGATGACCAAAACTCCCTTCATTGGTAACAGTGAGAGAGATAGTGATCTATTAGGGCTCATAGATATTGATGCATGTGGTGCTTTTAGAACAAAAGCTAGAGGTAATTATCATTACTTCATTACCTTTATTGATGACTAGAGTAGGTATGGTTATGTTTACTTGATGAAACATAAGTCAGAAACTCTTTCAAAGTTTAAGGTTTTCATGGATGAAGTATAGAACTAACTTGGTAAAAGTATTAAGGCACTTCATTCTGATCAAGGTGAGAATACTTAAGCCAAGAGTTTGAGGACCTTCTACGAGCCCATGGTATTGTATCACAATGGACTCCACCTGGAATGCCACAATAGAATGGTGTATCAAAAAGAAAGAATCACACATTGCTATATATGGTGTGATTAATGATGAGTTTTTCTTATCTTCCAACTTCCTTCTAGAGTTATGCTCTAGAAACTGTAGCATCTACACTTAACTATGGACCATCTAAATCAGTTCAAAAGACACCATATGAGACATGGAATGTGAAACGTCCTAAAATGTCTTTTATGAGGGTTTGGGAATGTGAAGCTTATGTCAAGAAAATGTTTCCTGGAAATCTTGGACCTAGATCTGATAAATTTTCTTTTTTTGGTTATCCCAAAGCAACCAAGGGTACTACTTGTATAACCCAACTGACAAGTAGGCATGTAAATGTATATATGGAATCTGCACATCCGACCTGGATTCAAGTCGAAAATTTTGAAGAAGAAAAAAAATCTGACATCTAAATTATCTGGATTGGATATAGGATATCAAATTTCATATTCCAAAATTTAAGATATAATATCAGATATAGCAATATCCACTCCGAAAAATTTAAATCCAACAAATATACATATATTATTAAATATTATATATATATATCTGAGTATATAAAAATATGAAAATATAGATATTTTATCATATATATTCATAGTAATATCAATATTTTCTATATATAATATAATTATTAACTATAAATTTATGATTTTAGGTTTGGATTGGATATTTATCTAAATTCAGATATTATTCATTTGGATCGGATTCAGATATTAGTACATGGTATCCATCGAATATCTGAACGGATAACAAAGATTTTTTTTTAATTCGGATATCAGATATAGCAGTTCTGCTACATATTCAATTCATTTACAGGTCTATTGACAACAAAGTTTTTGTTGCTAAGGATGTTGAATTCCTAG
Source organism: Alisma plantago-aquatica (assembly GCA_963693085.1). Taxonomy (NCBI): domain Eukaryota; kingdom Viridiplantae; phylum Streptophyta; class Magnoliopsida; order Alismatales; family Alismataceae; genus Alisma; species Alisma plantago-aquatica. The sequence goes on from OY856410.1 coordinate 1,052,542,117, forward strand.
AAAAGGAATTCATTTCTAAAGGAATCTGTGGGAGGAAAGTAGAACTCGAATAAGTTCAAGACCAATAAGAAAGCACAAAACTTATAGAGGTACAAGAGGAACATAGAGAATCACAAACCATTATGGAATCTCAAACTCCTCATGTGACACAGTAACCTTGCATATCGAGTAGAACATGCCTTGGTCCATATAGATTTTGTTATCTACTGACTCAAAAAGGCAATGAGTCAGTCATTGATGACGAGCCAACTACTTATCTAGAATTTGTTAAGGGACCCAAGTCTGAGAAATAGCTTGAGACCATGAGATCTAAGATGGAACTCATGTACACCAACAAGGTATGGACCTTGGTGGATCCACCTGAAGGAGTAAAACCCATAAGGTGCAAGTGATTCTTCAAGAAGAAGACCTACATGGATGGTAATATACAAACTTACAAAGGTCAATTGGTTGTAAAGGGTTTCAAACAAGTTTAAGGTGTTGACTATGACGAAACATTTTCTCCAGTTGCCATGGTTAAGTCCTTCACATACATACTTTCAATTGCAGTTTATCATGACTATGAGATTTGGAAGATGGATGTTAAAACCACATTCCGCAATGGGGATCTTCTTGAGGATGTGTATATGACACAACCTGATGGTTATATAAATCCAAAGAATGCAAATAAAGTTTGTTAGCTACAAGGGTCAATATATGGATTGAAGCAAGCATCTTAGAGATAGAATCTTTGATTTGACAAAACAGTCAAAGAGTTTGACTTTAGTCAAAATAAAGATGGACCATGTGTTTACAAGAAGGTTAGTGGGAGCATGATTATATTCCTTATACTGTATGTAGATGGCATACTATTGATGGGGAATGACATCCCCACTTTATAGATAGAAAAGACCTAGCTAGAAAATGCATTCTCTATGAAAGACTTAGGAGAAGCATCCTACATCCTAGGAATCAAGATCTATAGAGATAGATCAAGAAGTCTTCTTAGACTAAGTCAAAGCACGTACATTGATAAAGTGTTGAAGAGGTTTAGCATGGAGAACTCCAAGAAAGGAAACATGCCCATGTCTCATGGTGTTACTATCTCCAGAGCTCAATGTCCCAATTCTTATGAAGAAAGGGAACACATGAATAAGATTACATATACTTCTGCAATTTGATCTATCATGTATGCAATGTTATGTACTCATTTAGATGTCTCGTATGCCTTGAGCATGATGAGCATATATCAGTCAGGTCCCAGTGAAAGTCATTGGACTATCATGAAAAACAGCCTTAGGTACTTGAGAGAAACTATGGATTAGTTCCTTGCCTACGGCGGAGAGGAAGAGTTGTGGTAAAAGGTTACACCGATGCAAGCTTCCAAACTGACAAAGATGACTACAAATCACAATTTGGATTTGTGTTTTGCCTCAACAACAGAGTTGTGAGCTAGATGAGTTCCAACCAAGAGATAGTTGCAGATTCTACAATGGAGGTCGAGTATATTGTTGCATCCAATTCAGCAAAGGAGGGTATTTGGATCAAGAAGTTCACCTCAAAACTTGGGGTGGTTCCGAGCATCAACGATACAATTGAGCTATATGATGACAAAAATGGAGCTATGAAGTCTTGTTAGATACCAATCATTGCTTGTAAAATCATAATACGATTATGAATATCACTAACATAATTTGGAGGCTACCGGGTCACACATATAGGATGTAATTAGAATAGGAGTATAATTGTGGACATTATTCAAAATGTTTAAATCAAATTAATTACTAAAAATTTTAGGTAATCTACTAGAATAATATTGGAGTATAATCTAATTTAATTAATTAAAACATTTAAGCCAATTTATTATACTCTAATTGTTAAGTCGGATGGCAAATCCTGAGTAATTGACCAAAGTCGGATGATCAGAATTAGTTAATCAACTAATATGATTAATTGGTTAATTGATTGATTCCAAAATATTATTTTAATAGACCATGAGTGTCTCTCTTTAAATGTAACTGCAACGTTTTATTTTTCTAGGCATTTTGGGAAACACTACTTCCTTTCCTCTTCTATTTATAGGGGCATGATGACTGAATTTTAAGATATGCTCTTGTACGTGAACCTTAGCCGTAATCTTCCTCAATAGAGAGAGGAGAGCAACCGCAATGCTAGCACCTAGTCCAGTAGAAGGCTACTCCTTCCTACCAGCTTGTGAAGTGCAATGTTGAGTTCTAGTCCATCTGTGTGGACAAAGTAGAGATGTAGATGCTAAAGTGCCTACATTCAGAGGACGTCGACTATGACCATTTGTGCAAAGAAGGAGTGATGCACATCACTATGTGAAGGGGCGTCACTAAACTTACTCCACGATAAGGTATATCACGCACACCCTCTTATCAAATATGTTGTTATCAACGAGGTCTGCTAGTAGGGTATGTGGAGAGAATTTGTGTTGCTTCTCCTGCTCTTATCGCCTCCATAAAACCCAACATCTTCATGTATCCAAAACCTAATGTCACGTACCAAACAACCAAACACCAATATAGAAATACTTGGTATCAATCCCTAGATTGGTTTAGGGTTGACCGTGTTTGGTTTTTATGGTTAGACTTTGTCTTAAATAGAGATTAGGTTCTCAAGTGTCTTTTCATTATTACATTTATTCTATATATATTATCTGTAACCAATCCACTAAATTACATTAATGGTTATACTTGCAATTATAAGGTGTGAATTTGATATAAGTCATGTATTGTAGTAAGTAGATGCACTAAATATGTATAATTAAGGTATTTAGTCAAGGTTGGCGAACTGAGTGGGGTTGAATCTATTAGGTTGACTTGGTTAAATTATTATTGACTTAGGTATTATTAAAACATGTTCTACATTATAAGGGTTTAAAATATATGTTTAGGGTTTCTAAAAACATAAAAACATGTATGGAAAATAGAGTTTTAGTTAGACCTTTGACTTTTTTATTTTTCATAGAGTATATATTATTTAGGATATTGTATGAGTTAGTTAAGCATTTTTGAATTACCAACCAAACATGATTCAAAAAATCATCTAGCAGATCATAATCATAAAGATCCAAACAACTTATTTGTGTGTAGGACCCACGCTTATGTAGACCTGTCGGGAGTGGCCACATGGCGTATGTGCCTAACTCAAAACCAAGCTTGTGGGTGATCTAGAACTGGTCAGGCCCTCAAAGAATTAGAAAGTATGGAAAAACGTCAAAGACTAATGACCAACCAAGAAAGACTCATAAGGAAAATAACAATGTCAAGGGAATGTGTCATACGTAATGATACAAGTTACCTATTTATGCATTATGAGATTGTGAACATGCCAGAGTTGTGTGGGTATTATTGCAATGCCTATAGTGCTACTTCTGATAATTTTGAATGTTTAAGCTTGATCCAAATGAAATTGATGATAAAAATGAAGTTTGGGGCCTTACAAACCCATGACTAAAAGACCAAAAGACACATCAGTGTGTGACACAATACAAGTCGATCGAGGGACAAAGAAGGAACAAAACTATCTGATGTTCTTCCCTCACTCATGATAACAAATGCCTTGAGGTGTTTGATGATGAAATCAAAACCCAAACTTGATTTATTAAAACTACAGGAAGCAACCATGTCTAGAACCAACATGTCTCTATGGTATTAGAGCTCCCAAGAAACATGAAAACTCAATGTGGGTCTGACTAACGGCCATCATTATCATTATTGGCTCTAGGTGCTACAACTAACGATCAAGCCAGAGAAAGACACATGGGTTCAATATATGAAAAACAAAATGTAGGGGTTTAGAGAAGCTAACAAAAGAGAGTGTGAAAGGAAGGGTTACAAAAAGTCTAGGCATTAAAGAAGGGGTTCAAGTACAGTTAAAGTAGGGAAACATGTGTACCAACCTTAGGAAGACAATTGACACCAGTAAAGGATCTTCCAGGGTTGTTGAAGCTTCCTACAACTACTTTAGAGATAATGAGGGTTGGAGGTGTTGGGTAGGAGTCGAGTTTGTAGGTAGAGTAAGGTGTAGTTGGGTCACCATCTATAAGGATGATCGAGTGGGATCTAGAGTTTATAGGATTTTTTTATATGTGAGCCATTCATTGTGGGGTGGTTGGTTATAAATATAAGTGATTCATGGTTTCCTATCATGGTGGATGTCTAAATTAGGGTAGGAAGGGGCCAAGGGTTTGTCTAGGGGTTGTAGTGAATAAACCCTAGTAAAGTAGGGATCAAATAGTTGGATACATTGAGATGAAGCTAACAAGGGAGACGACTTCATGTTTGGTGCATTAGGGAGGGAGTTCATGGTTGGAGGAAACATCACATACTGTTGTATGGAGAAAAGAGGTAAGTCAAGCAATGACTGAGGGGAGTAGGATGGATATAGGTCTTTGGGATTAAATTATAGCCACCCAAAAGTGAAAGAAGTCGCATGACGTGAGATGAATTGAGGACTCATAGGTTAGACAACCATATTATTTATTTGTTAACTTTAATAGTGTAAAAACTATATGGTTACTTTCATATTTTATCAGAGGGGTCAATCATGTCTAATTGACCTCAAAATTTGACTATGGGTTTGTTAGAGATTCCAAATTATTCTTATGTTTTCTAGTTTTTACAACCAATTACTTAGTGGATATTCTAATATGTATATCATTACTTTAGTTATATTCATTAGTTATTATATTCATTAGTATTGGAGTGACTTCCATTTGTGGTGAAAATTGATAGTTTGCTTTAGATTGATTGTATTGATCATATTAGTATGAAATGCTATTGGTTCAATTAATGTGAGCTCCTTTATATGGTTTTAAGATGAGTGCATTATTCAAGGTATGATGAAGTCATATAAAGGGGAGATATATGGGAAGTGTTTAAATTTAATATTTTGTATCACTTGAACCTATTTCAGATTGAGGGTAAAATGACTATTATTACTAAACAGAAAGAGGAGAGAGAGTGAAAGATTTCTTTTAACCTTTTTTATTTTCCTTTAATTATTCATGGCAAAAGAGGGTTATCTAGTGAGGTTTAATTGTGTCAAGGCTCACTAGTGAATTTATTGCATCAAATCCCACAAATTGATTTTCTTTTGTAAAAAGAATATATTAATTAGCATATATTAATTGATTTATTAATTATTGATTTTAAGCATGCTACAACAACTCTCTACATTTTGTAACTTCCCCTTTTACTTAGTTAAAAGGGTTAATTTCTTAAAAATACATCACATTTATAGTTCTTCACAAATTTGTCATAACGTTTCAGAAATTACATACATATCATGAAAAATCAATATAATTTTCATATTATTAGAATATAACTCCTTCGCCAAAAATCAAAAAAATCCCTTAAGTTGTTAAATTTTATGACCGCATTCTTTTCAATTTCCAATATATAGTCTAAAGCTCCCGATGTGTACATCACATCCCTGATTAAACCAAAGAAGATTAGTTTCCGTAGAAAGAAAAGTACTTTTTGATCCAGGATTAACGTTTGCAATCTTCATACCCCTTGGTCTCAAAAATGAGGTACCGCCCTTGTTGCATGCTTCATGATTTTAGGACTAGACGGAAATGAGTCTTCCATTTTACTGTGTTGGGACCAACAGTGACATTGGGCAATCGGATATATATGTCTTATCACCAATTTGCAACGGAATATGAATGTCTCAGCCTAAATTTGTATCTGACATTCCGCAAATGATTGGAATGGAAACATGTACACCAGATCAAAGTGATCTAATCGTGTGTTCATGGCTTTTGTTAGTGTTATTGTCTTGATTGCTACCAACCATGGTGTTGAGTCTTGGGTGGTCGGTGACAATAAGCAAAGGGAGTGTACGAACTATGGGGGTAGAGGTTCTGAAATAATTTATTAGGAATAAAGGATCTAGATCTCCATTTCTCGGGAGTGTGACGTGTTGGTGATTCAGTTGACAGTTCCGTAGATAATAAATTCATAGTTTATAAATAATGATAGATATGAAAAGGTTAATGGCAAGTCTTGATAAAGATGTAATTTATACAATGTTATGATATATTTGTTAAGATGACAAAACATTGTGTCTTTTTGTAAAATTAACCCTAGTTAAAACCATGATGTTTAAATGTAAGTTGCAAGTAATTACCACACTTTTTAGCATAGAAAAACTTCTTTTCATGAAAAGTGACTAGCATAACATATATAATATGGGTGTGCTTAGAAATTGAGATATGTGTTTTTATTTTGCTTGCATTTCACTAAGATTTGAAAAAAAAATTACTTGTTGCCCTTTCTTGTGGTTGAAGGTACACTAAAAATAATAATTTTGGATGATTTGAAAAATTAATGCACTATTTGGTAGAATTGTGAATAGAGCATTGAAAAAAAAGTGAAGATTTTTTCCAAGCTCTACATAGACAATGTATCCATATAATGGATACAACATACCGCTACTCACATATGCACTCTTTAAGAATGTCATATTTGGTGTGTCATGTTGTGTTAATATGTGGCATGTGAAATCACAACTAGTTGGCATTTGATCCTATTGATTGATACAATGTGTCACTCAACTAACAAGTTGTGCTAAGGACAATTACAATTGGAAGACATGTTCCACATTATGTGTAAATTACCTTGACACACATGTCAGGTGACACATATACAAACAAGGAGAATGTAGAGCATTTATGTGGCATTTCACTTGACCAATATGTCATGTCATTTCTATATTGAGACAAAAAAATATACCACCCGCTTGATGCCAAGTGGGTATCAATCATTTCCCAAATGATTCATTCAAGTCTTTGGAGCTCTTCTTTCCCAAATATAAGAGAACGAAGAAACTGAATTCTCAAAGCACTAAATTTATCATTAGAGTCTACATAAAGATAACCCACACCTAGGTAAGGAAGACATACTAAGAGGGGTACTCTTCTCTCTCATTGGATGAAAAATTTGTTGAAGAAGTCACTTGCATAATTAAGGATGAGAATCAGGCACAGACATCTTGTAACTTCATTCCAAAGTTGATCAAAGAGCATTTCATCTCAATTAGAAACTTTCCCTTGTTTGTTGCTTTGTATTTTTTTATTATGGAACCTTACAATGATCTAAAACTCTCTTTCTTGTGGTTATATTACCATGAGTGAATGAACGTCTTGCCAAAGTGTCTAAGAAACTAGCATTCTTGCTAATAAAATTTTATGTGGATGGTTCACATCTTAGTGCATATTTATGTTGGTTAGTTTCTATTAGTCTTATCATCTTTGAGCATTTAATCTACAATCTATCATTTGGTTTTCATGTGTTTCTATACATAGTTGAAACTGTTAGGTGATTTCTAAGTAAATTGTAGAGTGATGATGCCATGGAGTAGATCATGAGAGTTATGTATAATCACATACGATAAAAGTGTGACAGACTGAAGTTTGATGTTTGCTATGTCCAACTGGACAAGTAGTTTCACGAGTTTGACTTTGGAAAGATCAATTTGAGTTCATACGTATTTTCTGGTTATGATGTCACCTTACTTTGTTTTGTGGATTTTTGAAGTTAATAATGAAATCAATTGTTTGTATGGATTATTATGACAACTATAATTGGAGTGTGTTATGATCATACCAACATGTCATAGCAATTTTTATATGGTTGAGATGTTATTTTATGCATTAATTATGTTTAATGTCCCTTACTATATGTCATATTGGAATAATTGATTGATTGAGCAAACGATAGTATCTTGGCATTAAACTTTAGTGAAAGGTATTTCAAACGGATATGAAGAAGTAGGCCAGATTATAAATCCTAATGGTGTCCCTAGATGAAGCAATACATGTTTGAATTTTGGTTAAATGTTCAAAAGAATGATGCAATGGATCAAGGCATTAATGTTTAACTCAAGTCTTATTATATTATACTATCATGTAGCCCCTCACTGATCAATATGGTCTAGGCGACCATTTAAAGCCTTGAGGAGCATTAATCTTGACTCGAGGATGCATCAGACAACTACCAACATCGTCTCCTACCTTGTGGTTAGAACACAGGCATAGGTGTGATGAGCAACGCCACAACCCATCTCCCCCATGACACTGAATGTGGGTCAACAATCATTTTTTAGCATGAAATCATGTTATCCACAAGGAACAATTTCATGGGGTGAAAGGGCAAGGTAGAGAGGAGTTTAAACCCTCCCTCATTCAGATATCTCTATTGGTTTTTACTAACTTTGTCAGGAAGGGGAATTAGTGAACAATCTCTCACTGGAGCATGCTAATAGAGGACATGCATTCCGTCGAGCAGGTAGAGAAAGGGCCAAACAATTCATAAGGAAAGTTGAGAGAGGGGAGACTGGGTCATCTCCTAACTAGTGTTGACAGGTCTTGTAATGGGGCCATGTCAGCCCAAGTAACCCCAAAAGATAATAAACATTTATCTACGAAAGAATATAGATCTAATAAAATTTACAATAATTAGATAAGTTATCCAAAATTACAAATAAAATATCATGATTCTCAAAAAAAGATTTAGAACAAGATAGAAGCACAATATCAGAGTTTTGATGAATGAGTTTGAGGTACATCATGTAATATGTGTGATATTCATTTGATGTGAAATACAACATTAAATGATAGCTATATATCATGAGAATGCACTCATAACTCGATAATGCATTATATGGTGATGATTGGACACACTTTTTCTCCATATATCTAACTAGTTCTAACTACTCCAAGCAAAATATAATAATTACATTAATGATAAACAAATATTAGAATTACATAGTAAGTTGATGTCAATATATGAAACCTAAGTTAGAACTATGTGATCATTAATATGCGTAGGAATCATGTTAACACCAAGATGTACCTTATAATGATGAGAAATCCCTAATTTGATTAACCAAATATAAAATTTAGGGTTAATGCATCTGTAATTTATGCCTAGGCAAATACTGTAAACCTAGAATCTAAGACCAATAACATAAGTTCATATGATGAGACATTTTATGGTGAGTATATCCTAAGTTCCTAAGATAGATCATAAAATTGACATAAATCATAAATTGGACATAAGTAGTGTTAACTATGGAAATCTAATACATGTGGGTAATCTTTTCATAATCAAGGGTTGACCAGTATGGTGAATTTGAATTAGGATATCTCCATTTGAGTTATGATTCCCTCTTAGCCATAACTAACTTTTAATTTTCATCTTTCTACTTAATCATGAAATTTTTCCAAATCAATGTAAAACTAACACTTGGTATGTTTAATGCCTCGATAATATTTTATATACCAATTAGTGTTGATTGGATAGGATTTGGATAAGAAAATCCCAGATTGGCTGAAATTAGGGCTTTTAGCTTGAAATAGCCTTAAATTAGGCCTAAAATGGTGGAATCATGCTAAATAACTTTTATTGATTATAAGTGAATTGTAGTTTTTAATGATCTCTACAACGTAATCAAAATATATAGCCTTGAATTGATGGTTGGAGATCTCCACTTGAATGCTCTTCTCAAGATGGTATGAAGAAGAAACATGGTGGGAGACACCATACTTGAGAAGGAGCGCTTCAAAGCTACACTCAAGGAAATAAGATCCTCCATAAAAATGATAATGTGAGGGGACCCCAAAGTGTGGGAAGATGATATCTTTGAATAGCTTGATAAGTGGCTTGGAGTATCTAGAAACTTTGAGAGTATCTTTGACTCATTTTGAAACATAATCAACAACAAGAAGGATGTGGGAGAATCCATAAGAGGTGAATCGTAAGATCCTCATATTTTGTAACTTTAGAATTTATGAATGTGAAATCACCAATAATATATTGATATTCACTATAAGACAATCAGATAAATATTAGAATGATGAGAGAAATAGTATGACTCTTATTGCATTGGGATGATGAATTTAATCTCTAGAGTTCGTCTTCAATTTTAGTAAATAATGTAATACTGAGAAAATATATACATATGAGGCTTTAAGGGAGGTATCATGATTTAATCAAGTCTTAATCTCGTAATTAATAATATAATAAGGATCTTGGACCTTTAGGGATGCCTATGTATGATCCATGGGCCTTGGGATCTAATTCAGGCCCAATTGGACTATTTGAGTGACAAGTAGGTCCATTGGGATATATGCTAAATAAAGTGGATTTCGTGCATAATTATGGAAATAGTAATATTTTGAGTTGATTAATAAACTCATAATGATATAATTAGTGAGATACTAGAAGATTGTAAAGTGATTAATGACCTAGATAATTAAATGAGAAATAATCTAGTCTTTACATAGATTCCAATTATTCAGGTATCAAATAATCATAACATGGCATAATACTTGGTCCGACGTGAGATATGGAAAAACGAACATAACTCTAATGATTGTAAGGGATTATATGAATATTGGTGACCTAGATGATCAAATTGGGTAAATACGTACATAGCAAGAAAGGGCATTGATCTTTAGTATTTTTACCCAGACTTGGTCTAGGATGACATAATCCAATTAGGGATATATCCCTACAGTTTGGTAGAATTTGGGTTCTCCTGGTGATATACAAAATTTTATAAAGATTTTGATAATGTGTTGATATATTAGAATCATTTGGATATTAACTGGATAAGTGCAATCTATTTAATGGCCAAAAACGTAGGCAAAGACCAATGTTTGTATCCCATGTGTGAAGCAGACATGGGGCGTAATTAGAGCCATTAGATAATAATCCAACAGAGATTAGGCCACTACATATCTTGTGCTGCAAGTGTTGTGAATGTAGGACACTAAATGTCGAACTACCCAATACTATTCTCTCTTCTTAGTGAGATAAACATCTTGGGTTTATCCCATTATATGCAGGAGCAAGAGGCAAGTCTAACAACCCTTAAATCCATCACTATACTCTATGATGGTGATAACATCCAAAACGTCACTTAAACCAGGGATCTAGGGCTAAATGGTTTTTAAATCTTCCCCCATCCCCTAGCATATATAAAGGATCGAGAAGCTCACCAGACTAAATGCAATCGTCAAATTCATGTAGAAAACCTAGAATATCCTACCAATCTTCATCATCTTCCCTGGCATTGGCGACCTCAACCCAGTTAGCCTAACCCCCTCCAGCCAATTCAGTTGGCTTGGAGATTCACTAGGGCCCCCTAGGAGATTCCAACCCTCTGTGAGGCATGGGGGAAAGCCAACCGCATTTCCATGCCAGCTGTCCCTACTTGTATAAGGATCTTGACACATGAGTGGGTAAAGGTTGTTGTGAAGTGTTGTAGGTGGTGTGAGCAAATATCCAATGCAATTATTATTATTTTCCTTTAAAACCCCTTGTTACCTGTAGCGATATTTGAGTCTTTTTGTTGTCTCCAGGCACCTCAACAAGAGTGTAAGGTCTCTCCAATCACAGGGAGTTCTACCAAACTCATCCCAGGTGTTGGCTTGTCCCTCAACACATGAAGTCAGGAGTCAATTTCTCAGTTGTCTTGTAGTGTTGTTGGTTGTCAAGCCATGGTAGGCGAGGAAGATAAGAATCCTAAAGGAATCAAACCCATACCCTAAATTTGTGTGATAGAGATGTCATTGTGCATGGGTAGAAGTTTAATTCCATTTTGATCCAAAAGGCTCAGCCACCCTAACAAGGCACTAACATAGCACAAGCCCAGTGGTTGGGGCCCGTGCCTGTGTCAGTTTAGATAATGTATAAATTTTTGATGTGTCAAAATTTGATTAGCCAATAAATGATTATCTATAAATATTCTAATAAATAGATGGTAGATCTGATGATAGTGATAGTATATACCAAAATGATCAAAAATGTGTACATTAAAAATAAAATATAATCAATGCCTAATTATGAACCGGACTCTGAAAGTATGGATATTGCATGGTTATGAGATAGTAAATGCAAGCAAACCCTAGATTTGATAAATAGGACTGGTGATCATGATGAATACATTTATAAACTAATGATGATTAAATATGTTGGTCTTTATCATATTAGGATAATAATGATGTTTGATTAGAATTGCAAGATTATATGAACCTTATACATGTGAATTAGGGTTTTGAGACCTACCATAATATCAACCCTAGACCCAAACCTTAAATTCAACTGTGAAAGTATCACATGAATATATGATGACACATATGTAAGATAATAATTAATTATGTTAATTTCTTGGATGCTTGCATACATGTTTAAAGTGCTTGAAGTATGCTCCATGAATCTTCATTCAAAGGTACATGGTCACTTTATGAATACTTGACATGTCGATGGTCGATGGATTTCCAGATGATTTCCAAAGTATTGATTTGATGAATGAATATTGGATGTTTATTTAGTTCCAGTTCATTTTTAATCCCACTATGAGTATCACATAAAGTAATTTATGATATCTAAACCCTATGTTAGATCTACTAAGGGGTAGTTCACCTAAATCCAATCTTGGATAGAGAAAGGTGATCATAGCCAAGTTGGTCTGGCAAACATGGGTTAGATTATCTAAATAAATATACCAATTCATATGTGAGAACAATTGATTGTTGAAAAATATTTGTTGTTATCATACATGCACACTTTTGTATGCACCCACATACACAATATAGCTATATATTGATCCATATTTTTGTTTGTTGGCAATTTATGTAACCTACCATATATAAAGATATGAAGACATGGAGATCCATATGAAGTCAATTGAATATATTAAAATTTTACCAAGGAGGACCAACTAGGAAGAATTAGTACTTCTTCTCATGTATATGTTAGTTTCCTTTGAAAACTTCATGTATCTCCTTAGAGGAGCCTCACTATACATCTTGTAACCAATCTTTATTCAATTAATGGAAATTGGAAATTGTTGATTATTATGTGTTATTTGTTAAATCTGGATGTTGGAAATTTGGGTATGGACTCTCAAATTTAAGGTCCACCTTGACTGGGGGACACTCAAAAGTGGGAGTTGTTATAGAAAGGACCCATGTAATCCACACCTCAAACATCAAAGATCTCATCTTCTTGCCAAAGATTTATTGGCATCTCATCTCTTAGAAATATTACTAGATCGTTGACATTGGTTGCAATACTTGACATTATTATGAGCATCTTTGAAGATAGATGGCTTGAAGAATCCACATTTAAGGACCTTAAATGTAGTCTTTTTGGATCTCATATGGGACTCCAGTTGGGCTATAGTGATAGTGTTCTAGAATGGGAGGTTGTATCAACATAATTGGAACATATAGGTTCATCCCAATAGTAATGGTGGATGTGTCAAATATGAACTTTTTCTTTTTTGTTCCATGTGCAATCTAGATGAACCACTCTTGTAGTATACCATAGTGTGATTTTGGGTGCTTTTCGTAAGTGGTCATCAAGAAAAAAAGTCATTGATGGGGACTTTGTCACTTTCTTAGGTATGCAGTCAGCTAAGATGGTCATCTTAGTTCCTTTCTTGTCCTAGATCAGTAGATCAAACTCTTGTAGCCATAACCCCCCAGATGAATCTGGTCTTTGCATTTTTCTTTGACATTATATACTTGATGGTGGCAAGAGCAGTATAGATAGTAACTCGTGATCCTAAGAGATAGAAGAAAAATTTGTCAAAGGCATAGTCACTAGTGATGATCTCCTTTTACGTGGTTTCATAATTCATCTGCTTGTCATACAAAATATTACTAGCATAGTAGATGATGTGATGCTTCTTGTCAATGCATTGTCCTATACTACACCTATGATGTAGACACTAGCATCACATATGATCTTGAAAGGAAGAGACCAATAAGGGTCACAGAGGATTAGAGTAGAGATGGGAGCTTCCTTTAAAGTTTTGAAGCTCTTCATGCATTCAGATTCAAACATAAACTCCACGTCCTTCTTGATGAGATTTGTAAGAGGCTTAGTGGGTCATATTAAGTTGTAGATAAACCTCCTATATAATTTTTCATGTCCTAGGAATGTCTAAACTTCTTTGATAGTATTTAAAAGAGATAATTTGGCAATCACCTCTATATTCACCTTGTCGAACCTCAATACTATGAAACTAACATGAAGTCCTAGAACAATGTCCTTGTTCACCATGAAGTGGCATTTTTTCAGTTAAGCACTATATGTGCTTCTTTGTAATGTTCTAGGAGCATGGAAATATGATGTAGGCATGTATCAAAAGAAGCTTCCATAAATTTAGAAGTCATCCATGAATATTTCCATTATCAGCTTTGTAAGGCTGGTGAAGATGGTAGACATGCAATGCTTGAAAGTGGCATGTGCATTACATGGTTCAAAGGGCATCTAATAGAAAGAATAGGTGTCAAAGGGACACATGAAGGTATTATTTTCTTAATCACTGAGGTGGATGGGTATCTTGTACAAGAGGGAGTATCCTTCCAAGTAACAAAAGAATTCTTTGTGTGCAAGTTTCTCTAGGACTTGTTCAAGAAAAGGGAGGGGAAGTGGTCCTTCCGAGTAGCATTGTTGATCTTGAGACAGTCATGGCACATGCACCACCCAGTCACATTGTGGGTGGGAATACGCTCATTCTTCTTATTTAACACAATAGTAGTGCCTCCTTTCTTTGACACTACTTGTACAAGACTCACCAATAGTGAATCATAGATGCAATAGTTGATCCCTAAAAGCAGTAGCATTATCACCTCCTTACGTACAACCTCCTTTAGAATTGGATTCAACTTGTGTTAAGGCTCGATGGAGGGCTTGTGGTTGTCAGTCATGTTGATTTTATGCATACAGAAGGATTGTCTTACCCAATTAGTTCAGTTATTTGTATCCTAATGCCTTCTGCCTCTTCCTCAATTCTGCTAGCAACATCTATTCTTGCTCAGTAATGAGATCTACATTGATGATTAGTGTTTGTCATTCAAAACAATAACCTTAGTTTGGTCTAAGGCATCAGATACAGTAGAGGAAACAAATATTTTACTACCATATTCCCCTTAGATAGTAGATCATGTAAATAACTATATAATGGGAATGAGGATTTACAAGACATATACCTAGTCCTGGAGCAAGTCCAATGACAAATCTTGCAGTGGTGTGCTTCTTTCCCAAGTTACACATAAACAATTATTGGGGTAGCACCACCATGGACAACAGTGATTGTTGTCCTCGTGGTGGGTGGAAACAGCCTCCTTACCTCTATCATAGACCATGCAGACCACCATGAACTCTTATCATTCTAGATGAACAGACAGGGAGGAGTTGTCCCTTCTAGTTAGCATGCTAGCGCTGACTTACTCTCCCAATTGTCTCTCTCTTGTTATCCCTTTGTTTGATAGATAGGATTTTCTCGGACTCTCTTAGTTACCACAACCAGAGAGGACAACAATTATCAGAGCTTGTTGTTGTGTATCTGATAGACTACACTGCCTCCCTTTATATAGGAGGGCCAGGGTCAAGGTTTCTAGTTCATCTGGGAGTCAAAGAGACGGAACTTCATGAATTTTCTAGAACCTACTAACGATGAATCGGTCGGTTCACTGTTGAACTAGATGGTTCGACCCTTGAACTGGTCTTTTCACCAGCTTTCTCATTTTCAATCACCTTGGCAATCATTATTTGATTTATGAAAAATATGATGTTAGGATCAATTCTTGATCCAATCATATTGATCATTGAATCGGGCAACCCAGATAATGAATCAATCATTTCTCTGTCAAATGGTCATTTCATTTCGTGAAACTGTCATTTTACTTGTGAACAGGTCATTTTTTTTTCCAACTCAGCCAATATATAACTAATGTTTTTCAAATTGAATACCTAAACACTTTATTAATCAAGTTAAACCTTATTCATGAGTAAATTCTTTTTCTAGGTGCATCCTATGTGTATGACCCTATAGGTCCCAAGTTGCATTGGCAGTGAATGTCCATAACCAATTTATGATATCACAAACAACGAGCGGTATCTAGAAACACATCATTTCTATGCAAGTAATTTATAAAGTTGGAGAAAAACTTCAACCTACAATCTGTGATCAGTGTTACTATGATTGTATAGTTCCTTTGTCTCTGATGCCTAGATTGAACTCAAGGTATGGTTCAATCCTTGTTCCTTGAACTAGAGCAGACTATATGAGATGTATGTGAGCTCACATATTACATATTGATTCACATGAGTATGGTCATACATTGCTCAGTCTTTCTTATCAAGTGATCAGGATAGCAATCTCCTTTAGGAGGGACAAATCCCATCTACAGCACTTGCACTCAATCCCCATGTGTCACAATGCACATGTGCATCACCTTTATGGCAACCCTTATTCAAGGCCACGTTGGATGATGTCATAATGTATCAAATGGCATGCGATGAGTGTAGTTACTTCATGTCTAAGAACCACAATCACCACCATCACTATGAGAGCTAATTCATGTATCACTCTCAAGGTGGGTATGTCTGACACATTATTCTCCAACATGTACCTATGTGTTTGGTTTGATATCACAAATCATTACTGATGAGATTATATCATCAACCAACACACACTCTAGTATTATGTATTATTTTTTTTCTGTTTTACTTCTACAATAATATTTGACTAGGGACATAACTAGAATGTGCGTACTGTTATAGTACATATGATCTCATTATTCAGGTCCTCAATCTAAAGACATATGTCATGGAGTAATATCATTCTTTAGACATCTACCATGTTTGTGTCATTATCTCATGATTGATACGAACATAATAGATGAAATTACCTTTATCATTATCAAATCAAATATATGATGCCCCATTACAATCATCATATGATTGGTCAATGGACATATATACCAACAAGGTCACCCAATTATCATTAATGATTAATGTCTTGTCCTTCCTAAATTTTGTTAGCCTAATACCAATTAGGTCACCCATGAAATCATGAACCTCTGTCACCAACATCAACATGTGTTGACCATCACAAATTGATGTTTATGTGACCATCATTAGTGAGTTACTCCTCCTTCTAATATTGATTGTAATACTTAATATAATATCTTATAAAGAGTAAACAGTGGAAGTTACTAGGAGGATTGAATAGTAAAAAAACAAATCTACTTGACTGATTATCCTGGCTTTAGTACAGTAATGTATTAGCATCAGTAAGAAGCATGTACAACTCTAAAAAAGACTAAAGTTAAGTTTTAGTTAATAATAGTATGTTATTACATAGAAGCTCAAGATACACTGTTTAGTCTTATCAATAAAAATAG